>JAUZND010031991.1:0-22743 GCA_034780555.1 Coelogynopora nodosa
TTGAGTTAAGAGACAAATGCGTAGGCGGGCTTCGGAGATAATATATACAATAGTCACGTCTTGAAATGAAAAATCCACATCTATCATACTTTACTATGCTACGACTTTCCCATGTTTAGCATTAGACATGAGGGAAAAAATGAAACAAAAACATACAGAGTATGGAATCAATAAATATAAGTAACGACCACCTGTAAATACTGGATACATTGAATACATTAAAATGTAATCAATCGCTTGCTTCAATTAGCTATAACTGTTCATATTAACTATTGCTTGTTGTATAGTCATTGAAGACACCTCGCTATCAAAATTATAAAATCATACTTTTAGCCCATCATGTTATAATTGATATTTTTTTAAATTATCAATTTCAAATTATTTTTGTAAATATTTGCGGTTATTAATTTTTCACTATTTTTCTACGCGATATTATTTTATTTATTATTAGTAGGCCCCTATATATTTTTGTTAACTCAAATATAACAAAATCATAATGAAAAACCGTTTAAAGTGCAGAAGGTGAAGATAATGAGTGACGTCGTCTAACTTGACGTAAGAATTGTTAATTGTACGAAAGACTAAATAAATAATAGATGTAATAATGTATGATTTAGTCAAAGATAATAGAATTAATTAATTTTTGTAATGTTTTGACAAATGTGAGATAACATCTAACGTTTAGAACATCAAGATACTGTAAAAACTTCCGTCAGCTAACCGAATGAGATGTTACTAATTAAATACAGAGAATATTATAGTAAATAATTAAGAATCATTTCGCTGAATAAATCGTTCAAAAACTATATATTCAACCTTGATGTAATTTAGTAAAGCATACAATAAACGCATTTTTAAACAGAATTGAATAAACGTTTCACTTTAGTCCTGCGGAATCGTGACAAAGCGTGTTTGTATTATGTACAATGTTTTATTGCAGTTTCTATAAATCTTAGGTATACTGATCTCAAATAAAGAGGATGCCACTTTGGCACCCTTGAGGCATTAAAAAAATTCAGTAATCATTATCAAAATATATCTGAAAATATACACAATTTATATATCAATATGAATTTAAAATATGTTCTAAATAGTAGATGACATACATATGGAAACATACATATTCAAAATAGCGTCAAAATTTGACGCCAAAATGAGCAATTTTCCCAATAATTCAATGATCTTACATCACTTGAAAATTACAAATTTAATAAATCAATATGCATTTATATAAGATGTAATTTCAAATTCCGAATAGTATCAAATTTAAAAAATATATATAAACTTATCGTGTACTCGAATATATTAAAAATGGCGACCAGACTTTTTGTCACAAAATGTAAATTTTAAATTGTTTAGAATTAAAAATATGGCTAATGATAAGTCATCTATCTCATCATCAGTATAGGAGTTTCTATTTTTTGTTTGCTCATTGCAGCAGTTGTTTCTTCCATCGCAGCAGCAGAACATGGAGCAAGCGAGTTGGGCCACAACACATGCTCGACATCTGACTGTTGAACATAGCTTGTTAGATAAACATACACATTTTTAATATTTTTAAAAATTCAACAGGAACAGGAGGCACATTGTCTGCCATTGTGAGGGGAACCAACCCCTGAGCATATTTATTCTCTGACCAACCATAATAAACATGATCTAGACTGGGTGGGTCAGAGGACAAGGCAGACTTCCAGATCATCGTATGGTAATGTACCCGCTAAATATGCCTACGGAATGATTCTTCAATTTAGATTCCGCTGTTATCTTTTTGCTTGACACCTTGGAAGACCATACATAATAACGAATGGCTAACATATTGCTTGTTATTTTAGATGTGCAGTCTCAATACTCATTTCGTCACTGTGGTGCTGGTTACAGTATGATTCCAATCAGTCCTTATAAGGCCTTTACCATACCGCATAAAGGTTGTTTCGATAAACATGTCTGACCATATTCTATTCCATACCCCACGAGAGTGACGTATGACATGTTGTCCCTTAAAGAACTTATCCAAGATATCATAAGGAAGTCGCTCCATAGACCGCAGGCAGTAGAGCACATACCTGGCATAGTTTATATGTCCAGATGCAAATAAGTAGGGGATCATCTGTTGAACTGCCGAGATGTGCAAAGGCCAGTCCACATCATGATGAACATTAGCTTTGATCAGATTGTTGACTCAAAGTTTTGTTGTTCTGTTGAGTGCTGCTTGTGTGTTCAATCTTTCCATTAGCTCGTCTTGACATGCATTGCTTGACACTGTCTCTCTCAATAACTCCTCCACCATCATTCGCAACATTCTAATTTTATGAGGGATCTTTTTCCCAGAGAGTATTTTTGGGACGGTTGCAAGCCACAGTTGCAACATGAAAGTCCCCACAGTACCAACGAACCTCATTAACATATGCATGCCTCCAAAGGCGTGAAATTAAATTTGGGAACTTCTCTGGGTATACCCACAGAACATGTACAGCTACGCGAAAGAGCTGCTGATCATTGGTGAATAACGTGAAACTTTGGCCCATATTGCGAGTCAGTTTCTGTGCTTCGTTCATGACTGTCATCATTGTATCAGGCTGTGATGGAACCTTGTCAATCAATGGCGTTTATATATCTTTAGTAGCTGGTTGAAAAGAATGTCTTTGTTCTCGTGATGCCCTGGTGTTACAACCGTTGTACTCAGCTGGAAATTGTCAGCCACAGCTTGCACAAGACCGGCCTCATAGGTTCGTTTGGCATGCTGGATTTTTTTGTGATGAGGCAAATATTTAATCAAAGTTACATTTGTTGATATAAATTTCACTCTTGCAATATACTACCTTTTTATTTGATGTCGTAATATTGGTAAAAATGGCATGAACCCTCCAAGTTTTGCTGAACATTGCTCCAAACGCCAATGTGAAACTGATTGAAAGTACTCCAGCCCGTACCTGAAAAATCGATTTTTATTATTGACAATTACTTTTTAAACAGATATTTATAGCTTTCTTATTTCTAATAAACTTTCATACAAAACCAATTAATATAGTTTGCGTTTAAAGCATTAACAATTATATTATATTAATACTAAATTAAATGACCAATATATACCTACGAGTTGTCTTAATAAATTTCTGGAATGTTAGAAATGTTGGCTTTGAAAAATATTTTTTATAATCGACCAAATAACCTATTTTTCAGCAATTCATTAGGTAGTAAACTGCAATATTAAATCTGCTAATCATAAAGATTACACCACAATAAGTTAATATTTGTTAAACTCTGATTCCTTGACATTGCATACTTATACTTTGATATTTTTCAAACCTAACTTTGACCTTACCAAAATTAACCAAATGCCAATGGTGTCTGTTTTACAGTATAGGTTGTCCTGTCTATACTTACGATATAAATATTTTTGATACGTGTATGTGCGATATATTTTGAGTAATTGATTATTACTTTTTAAACAAAATAAATCAATATTGTATTTAGTAGGCCTACACTACATAGAGAGCACATTAATTATTAGTAAAAAAAAGCTTATATAATAGAAATTATCATTAAAAAATAATATTTCAAAAATATTCGAAAGAGGTAAATTATCAATATTCTTCAGAGTTCTTTGTTCTAATTTCGATTAGTTCCGCTCTATTTTGAACTTTGATCTCATCTGTGTTAATTATAGTATGAGTTGCTAATTCTTATTATTTTCATATAGTTAATGTTATTTTTTGGCTCATATTAGTTAAAATGTAATATTGTCGATCCTATAGTTCCTAATTTTTGTAATTAAAAAATATTTTCTTTCCTCTATATTTTCATTTTGCTGAGGCCTATCGTGTAAATTAAATAGAGAGAAATAAAACAGTTGTGGTATTAATTAAAAGGTGGCTTTTTATTATTTTTTAGCTAACTTAGTCAGCTTTTTCTTTTAAATATGACTATTTGGGTATAAAAAAACAGGTTAATTTTTAAAATGTTTTTATTTTAGGTGTTCTACATTTGTTCACAAAATGTGTTGTATATAGTTACACAATTCATAAAATAGTTGTGACAATAAACACAGGATAGCCGACTTTAAAAAAGTTCTACATAAGGCAAAAAAGTGTCTCGTAAATTTTTCATTATAGAGTAAATTTAAAAGAAGAATAGAAAAGTGAAATTGAACGAAATCAATCAACATGGACCCGAAAGAAAGGTATACGCATTCCTTATATAATGGTAAAACTCTTCTGAAATTCTAATACAACGTGCTAAAGTTACTGGCTAGCAAGAGATGTGGAAAGCAGATTACCAAAAAGAAAGAAACAAATTCGCTCATACAAAAACGCCATTAAAACTAAAAAAGTGATTACGTGAAACTAATTTAATAAGAGCAAGAAAAGATTCAATGGAAATCATAATTTAATGTTAGAAAAAGAATATTTACGGAAGAGAAAATCAATGGTCGGTTCAAAAAGAATATTAGTAAATAACGAATAATCATACTGGTAAATTCTGTACAATTAAAATGATTTTTTAAAACGAAAATTTATATTATTGTTTCATATATAATCACAAACTTGGCCATATATCAATTTCTATAACTTTATGATGTGTAACAAAAAACGATGCTATCCTTAAAGAAGCTTTCATGTATTTAATCTGTAATATTTGTCATTTTCTTATTAGCACGTACCAGTCCGATTCATATTGCATAACGTACCAGTCTAATCGGGGGGGGGGGGGGTCTCAGAGACCTCATACAATTAAAGATATTAAACTACTTTTTTGTATAACAATTTATTTGTAATAATTTACTGCTTACTACTGTTAAGTTTTAGAGGACATTGTACTATCAAGATATATGATACATCTAAACCATACAGATACGGTATAAAAGTGAATTGATTTTATGGTCCACTAAATCAATATGTGCATTCAATCGACTCATACAGACGTGGACAACAAAATGATCCTTATTTTTACAGTGCTTCTAATATAGTAAGACGTTAGTGTTAACATCTCAACATGACACAAGGTATTGGCATTTGTGCTGATCGCTTCTTTGCTAACTATGATTTGATTGACTGGTGTTTTAATAGAGTTTATACCATACCTTTCTTACTACTGTGAACAATAACCGTCGATTTGTTCCACCATTAATGAGGCGACAACATTTTAGGGGATAATCCCGAGAGGTACAGCCGATTTGTTTTTACTGAAATACATTCTTTAGCAGCATATTTACCACCAAGACATGCTATTATAAATTTCAAAGCAGTGTTATGTATCTCAAGTGAGCATATGAGTAATATTTGTGATCTTGTAAGTTTTAAATCATTGTCAATATTAGCATACAATAAAAATAAACACGACGTAGATATTTTTAGCTGGACATCTAAAGAGTACTCTACAAAAAAGAAGAATTGTCGGTGGACATTGCGCATGTTAGATGGAGCTCTGGACATTTCAGCCCATAATGATTGGGTAATTTTACACCACAACAGACCTCAGGTTTATCAAGCTCCTCCAGTTCCAGAAGTTCGACGTGGAGTTTGCCATATACTATGTACACGTGCACTGAGGCGTAAGAGCACGCAAACCTGTATGAGATGCAATCACCACGTCTATGGTGAACACGGTCGAGTGGACAGACAGAACTTGCAATCGCTGTGTTGATGACTAAATGTTATGTTTGTAATATTTTTAATCTGTATCATTATATACCTAGAAATATTTTTACTAAATTTTTGACTAAGTTTGTAATTTTTTATCTGTAACATTATGATACCATCTTTTTTATGTAAGTATTTTACTGTTCTTTGGTTTTACATTTAATATACAATCTGTAAAGAAAGTTCTCATAATATTTAGGAAAAATCAGTTTAGTAGAAAAAAGTTATGTAAAACACGCTGACAAGATCGATCTCTGAGACCCCCTTTGGACTGGTAAGTGCTAAACACACAATTTTAATTTAATTATTAATTTTTTTCTAGATGTGTAAATTACGTCAACTTTAAGGTATTTATATGATCAACTTCCAATTTAGAAATAAATTCCAAATTAACGAAGAGAGAAACGTATATTATCAAACAAACAAACAAATTATTGATATTTTAAAATAATATTAATAAAAGCTTCCGTGAATCCAAAAATCAAATTATGATTTAACATAAGTTATTAAAGAAATTACTAAGTCAAAAAGATTTTTTTTCTTCTCTTTTTAAATTATAATACAATATTCTTCGAACTATAATTTTCACACCTAAACTAATAAAAACTAACCGTGCATACAACAATCGAGTTTAACCGCAACTCACCGAGCACAAGTAATTGTGTGCATTGCTGTCCGTACCAAGGAGTATGACACTCGAGTAGGCGGTCATGCATCCAACGATGATAATATTGTTGAGTTTAGGACTAGACATCTTTATGTATCTAAACAGGGAAGAATGAAACACATTTTGAGGAGAATACTTTAATAGCTATTCATTCTTCTTGTTGAATAATAAATAGTGTAAAGTAAGAAAAAACTCAATGTTTCTACTTATATATAATTAATTATAGAAGTGTTACGCAAACTCAGCTTCACAGAGAAGTCCTGTATAAAAAAGCTGCCTTATTCTGTGACGAAAGACGTAAGCTGAAAGCCAAAAAGTTTGACTCTGAAGACGAGCTAGACATCTATAGAACGGCGATTAAAAAAGTAAAACAAACAATCAGAGAAAACAAAGCAGACTTATCAAACGCAATTCACAGAAACAAACGACTACCTTGAAAATAATAAGAAAAATGTTTTTAATGCAATAAAACAACTTACAACCAAAAAGCAGACATCTATAATCGTCATCAATGATGCTCAAGGTAACCAGCGGTTCTACGGTTATAAATTGACGAACAGGATACTGTAAACAGCTTTACAACTATCACACAAATTAGAACTCATTGGTAATATTATAATTAAATACTGGAGCAAACTGAGTATTTATGGAACACCTATACCCATTCTCTGTTCTGAGATAGTAGTTATTGTCAAGCAATTGTAAAGGGGAAGAGTACTGGGATCGACAATATCACCGTGATGGTTGACATACTTCTATTATAGGTATACAACACTATCCATAGATAAGGTAGCTTGATCAGTAGACAATATCTCTTAATAATTCCTATACCAAAGAAGAGAAACCTAAATCGTTTGACACCTTAAGTATACAGAACACTCTCCGAAGAGCAAGCATGTGTCATTTGCGAGAAAAATATCGAGTATAAACTTGACATTGATATAATCAAGTCTATAGAAACATTGTACATATCAGGAAAAATGCCATCTTATTTCAAGGTGTGAAAAGTAATGAATTTCTATCTACAGTAGTAGTAAGACGGGGTCGTTTTCTATGACTCCGTTTATTTAATATCTTCTTTGAGGAAATTATAAATGATACTCTTGCCGGGTACACGCCACCTGTCTCGATAGGAGAAAGAGCTCTTTGTAATCTTAGATTTTTACAACTGGTAGTATCGGAAGAAGATCCGACAAAACTTTCCAGACGATTGAATAACATCCTCGAATGAATATGTAATGGCCATCAGTAAAGAAAATAACAAGATCATGGTAATCAGTGACAAACAGCCAGAAACAGTTCTTAACATCTAAATTGATGATTAACAACTAGAAACAGTGTCATCCTTTAAATACTTGTTCGCAACAATAGCAACCAATGAAAGAAATTGAACGTGAAATAACAACAAGAATAGTTATTGCAAGAGCCGCCCTTGAAAAGCTCAACCATCCTCGCTACTTAAATTGATCTGATCACAATAGCCATCACTCTCTCTACAATGACTTTTGGTTTTGAATCACAAACACTAACTTCAGTCATGGAGAAAAGACTAAATGTATTTGAGGTTCGATACTATAGAATAATCAATGCTACAAGTGCGCAACACCAGCACCCCTACGAACAAGTCTAGTTTTTCTCACGGAAATCAAGTCAAATGTGGACAGTGTGAAAGATATGAGAATTATGACTACCATAAGTAAAAGGAAGTTATGATGGTTTGAACACAATAGCAGAAACAAAGGGAACCTCATGTGAAATAGTACTGTACTTGCTATAAGATAAAACATTAAAAGCTGCTCCGCATTGTGAACGCAATCTTTCAAACTTATCCAATTTATAGCTGCTCATATTTATCAACCCTTAATTAACAGATTTATTATATACTTAAATTTTTATAATTTAGTTTATATATAATTAATAAAATGTTCATTAAAAAGATAAGATACGGACAGACATTCCATTTTACAACGGCGTCATAATTCAGGGACAGAACATTTAATAATTGATTATTCCGATCAACGGTAATAATTGTGATACACACATTTGATAATATATGATACTATTAATATATTTGGTATCATTATCATAACTGTAAAATAGCCAAACAGAGAGTCAAAATTTCAAAAGATTTACATTAGATTAAGTTGAAATTTTAAAACGTAACATAATTATCGAATATAAGGAATTTAAAAACTTTAAAGAAAAATTGAAATCATTAATTGGTAGCAGTGACATCATATTTTGAAAATTGCGATTCCAAATATTATTTTCCATAAGAAATTATTGATTATAATCATTGAATTTCACCTAATGTTCACTTATTAAAAAAAATTAAAACTAATTTATGATGTCATCCGTCACCCAAAAAATAAAAATATTGTAGGCTACATTTAAACAAAATTATATTCTAAACCATTTGATATTTCCTATTGAAAACTTAATTTAATACATTTTTATATTAGATTCTAGTAGTAAAACAAATATGTTAACAGTATGAAAATCTATAGTAATGCGACGTGCATATTAAAAAAATACATTCCAAACATCATTTTATTCCTATTAATAATTTTTGTTACATATACTAAACTGTTAACTTTAAAATTGGTCACTTTAGACAAATTATCATGTCATTGTCGTTAAATCACACGAACAATTATTCTGAAATTATGTTTTATTTTTTATAACTTTCATGAGGCCAACATGTTAAATAATTTTTTTTAGCAATTAAACACAGTGTCTCAAAAAGGTAGTTTGACAAATTGTGGATGAGCTTTGTATTAATATTTCTTGACTTACAGTAAATTACCCAGAATTATTTAATCACATTACAGACTGTTGTTTCCAATTTTACGTGCGATATAAACATTTGTTATTGTTGTTTGTCGTATTGAACAGTTGCAACGCATTTTTAATATTTTAAAATAATAAAACAAAATAAAAATCGATTAGTTTAAACTTTAAAAAGTCATATCATAGCGCTTATTAAAAAAGGGTTTAAACAAATTAAATTAATGTTGACAGTTCACCTTCTGACTGACGATACTATTTAAAAGTGCTTTTTTTACTAATATAATTAACTGTTTTGATAAAATATTTCTATTAGTATTGTCTTTGTTAATAGTATTTAGTAAACCCTATAAACCTTACAATGCCTACAATATTTTATTAAATACAATATTAATAATAGCATTACATCATAATAATTTTTTTAATTTAATAATTTAAAACAATACAAAATGCAACACAATAGACATTCAAGATGTAGCACTAATTTAATTATTTAAAAAAATTGAAAAATAGAAGCAAAAACTTAGCAAAATGCAAAATATTAGTTAACTAAGAAATAAGAGATAATGAAAATAAAATCAAATATAAAACAATAAGTTTGTTTGGGATGAGAGGACACCAACTCTGAAAATAAGAAATAGATTAATAAAATCCCACATTGTTATTGAACACAATGAGAGAGGCCTGGAACATGGGAACGAAAAAGAGCAGAAGGTGGGGAACAGGATATAAACCGTGTTAAAAGTGTTTCAAACAAAAAAGTTAACCGGGGTGATATAGTTGAAGCTATGGTGCAAGACTTGGAACCCTCAGCCGTGTTCTTGGACCGATTTATGCACCTGCAACCATCACACTTTCCATTACAAATAACTATAGCTCTCGACTGTTATATTGATTGTATAGTCAAGTTTTATATAAGTTTTATAAGTTACACAAGTTTTATTAAGTTTTATATAAGTTTTATAATTATGTTTTGCAATATATGATTAATTATCATTAATTGTAATTACATTTAAACTACTGGTTAATAAAATCGGAGAAAATATTACAATAATCGCTATGATTAGAAGTAAATGAAGAGAGTGGGAATGTAATTTGTAACTCTTACTTTGAGCATTTACAGGTACATTCTCACCTATGTTTTCTGTAGCGTATATTGATTACCATAAGAAATATCGCGAAGATAATTCCGAGCCCGGATGCAAATACAAAAGTAATATATATCGGTGCGTTGACCGAAAGAGTTATGTTGTGAGTGTTTTTATGATCAATCGGTGGTTTATCTCCTGAAAAAGAGAAAGATAAATTACTTTTTCAAAATGAAAATAACTGTCACGGTTATTAGTTAGACAACAAACACCATGACGAATAATTATAAAATATTGAAAAGGACTTTTTTTAACATAACATCAATTTAGCCTTGTATAGCCCCAAACTGTTATGAACGAATTTGTTGATTATTCTGAATTGAATTTAATTTATAATACAATCCCATCTATGTTATAATTAAAACATTTTACATACATAAAATAATAAAATACCACATTCTTTTTTTGGGGTGAAATAACTTCTCACAATATACACTTGCTCTTCGCTAACATAGACGTTCAGTCAATCGTCCCAATACACCGAATGAACTCAGGATTATCACAACTCTCTGATATTTCTTCTCTTAAAAAATATTGTCAAGAGAAAGATCAGAGAGGTAACACTCATACTTTGTATGACTTTTTGAGATGAATTGGAAATTGTAGGTGGTCATCTTAAGAATGTCCGTGCTTAACAGAATATTTGTTATACTTTTTTATCTTCCATCATTATATTTTACGAAGTAATAGCTCAATTTAAAATATTTATTGTCATTATCATTATCATTTATCATTGATTACAAATATTAACTACTAAAAAAATCGTTGCATTGCACGACTGGCACAAATTAAAAATATAATTTAAATTTAGTTATCAAAGTATCATTAATAAAAGAAGTAAATATCAACAAAAACTACAAAAATGCAAAAAATATAACTGATAGAAAATGTGATGTATAAATGCCAAGATGATAACAAAATTTCTGAAATAATATTTAAATTTTAAACCTTAAATAAAGTACCATTCATAGCAACCAGTTGAAAATACCATACATGAATGCAATAGTATGGTTTATAAATATAACTGCTGATATAGTTCAAACATGAATTGTGAGCAGTAAGCAAAATTTCACACATACTTATTATCAACCAAAAAATAGTAGAATATATAAGAATACATATTAGTACAGATATTAAAGGATTTATAGTGTATTACGGATATAACAAATTGTTATTAGAAAAGCAATACGTCAGTACTGAAGGCCTCATAGTGCAATGAAGCCGCGTGATATAATTAATTTTTTTACAATTCCACAATGCATTATTTAAGATTCACAGTCAATTTGGCAAAATTAGAATACTTAAGGAATATAAAATTTTAGTTTAAAATAAATGCATTCAAAAGTGAGTTTTTTTATTGACTCAATCGTATAAATTATATGAGACAATTATATTATAACACCATGCTTATGCACAATTAATATGTTTTTGCAGAAGGAACACCTGTATGTGATATCGTGATTTAATAAAATATGTGTTGATACAAATGTTATTTATCACCCACATCAGTTTAATGTCTCTAAATTTAATAATAAGTCCTCTACAAATACATTATATAAAATAATACAGTATCGCATATAAAGCCTTTTATTATGTTTTACTATGTTATTATATGACAAAATAGTAGAAACCTCTTTTTAACTCTTCAAATCTACTTTCTGTAAAATTTGGTGGCCGTTATATTATACTCACAAAACTTACTGTAAAATGGTAAAAAAAATCGTATCAGGGTAATTTAATTATAATCGACAATGCATAGTGTATGCAAATAAAAAATATCTAATAACTCAAATCTTAAAAATTTAGATAATATTGGTCACTTATAAAATAGTGCCACATTGTGAACATCTATAAAACACGCTTTCAGTAATGAATTAGACCTGTAGATACATAATGAGCACACAAAGGTGTGTCAGCAAAGTGGAAAGATGATACTCTTACCACTCGGCCAACGAATTTTAACTCCAGAAATCAAGCTTAACCGATCCTTGTGTGCATTGTAGCTTCCAACACGTTGCATTGTTCCATTATAAAACTGCATCAAGTCAATCAAACCGACACGATCGCCGTTATCAAAACTAAATTCACCCTAAAACATAATTTCAATTTGCAAAACTTTTGTAAATGAAGACTAGGTGTAACAAGTTCCAATTAATACATGAATAAACGCATAATTTTGTTATTTTGTGAAATAAAATTCAAATATTCAGATTTCATTAAGTTACACATCAACTATATATACATTTCATGATTTTTAATCCAAACAGTTAACGCAATACTAAATTTACTTAAATTTGTTTAAATTACTAGAATTTTATAAAAATTACTAGAATTTGCCAAAAATACTAAAATTTTCTAAAATTATTAAAATTTTCTAAAATTAATAGAAGTTGCTAAAATTAATAGAATTTGCTAAATTAATAGAATTTGCTAAAATTTAATGAAATTACTAGAATTAAATGAAAGTGCAAGAAATTACTAAAATAAATGGAAAATACTAAATATTTAAAATTTCTAGAACTTTCTAACATTTCTAGAATTTCAAAATTCTTGAATTTACTAAAATTTCTTGAATTTACTCACATTTCTTGAATTTAATGTATTTTCTAGAATCTACTATAATTTCTGGAATTTACAAAATTTTTATAGAATTTACTATATTTTATATATTCAACATTTTAAAAATTTACTATAATTTCCAGAATTTCATATAATTTTTAGAATTTATTATAATTTCTAGAATTTACTGGAATCTTTAGAATTTACTATAATTTCTAGAATTTAGTATAATTTCTAGAATTTACTAGAATTTCTAGAATTTACTAGAATTTCTAGAATTAACTATAATTTCTAGAATTACTAAAATTTCTAGAATTTACAATAATTTCTAAAATTTACTAAAAAATTTAGAATTCACTAACATGTCTAGAATTTTCTAGAATTTATTAGAATCTCTGGAATTTACTAGAATTTCTAGAATTTACTATAATTTCTAGAATTTACTATAATTTCTAGAATTTACTATAATTTCTAGAATTTACTATAATTTCTAGAATTTACCAAATTATTAAAATTTATTAAAACTGACATATTCAACGCCCCAATCACAAAATTTAAATGAACATAAACACATGTCTGCATACTATTGACATACTGTAACTCCCTGAAATCGAACTCCTTTAAGGAAATCGGCATCTAATTTGTACGATATATTCAAGTATGTGGCATTATTCAATTCAGCATCTTTAGCAAGTGCTGCCGCCCATACTGCGTCATAAGCGTAACCATAGAGCTGATTTACACTTCTTAAGAGGGCTTTCTTCCGTTTGTTCTCGTAAGCTTCAGTAAACATCCTAAGTTCCTAAAAAAAATTAAAAAATCTTTTTAAAAAAACACAATATTTATCTATGTTGTAAATCTCAATATTGTTCAACGCAGATGAAACCCCAACTTTTTATGCGTACAACTTTTACCGCAGATTCAACTGCAGATTCAAACTTAGATTTAACTGGAAATTCAAGTGCTAATTCAAACAAATGATAACAAACTTACAATTTAACGGCATATTCAAATAGAAATTGAAATTATAATTCAACCTCAGTTTCAATCGCAGATTCAAATGTAAATTCATCTGCGGTTGAAACTGCGGTTAGATCTGCGGTAGGTCTATACAAAATAGATTGTATATTAATAATAATAATATAATTTAGGCACAAAATCAGTACGTGAAATCATAGTGCGTAAAACCGAGTACATCGAACTATGTTGAATTCTACGAAAAACATATATCAATTTTGGAAACTGAGTATTTGCTGAATATGCAAAATACATATTTAATGACTGTTTCGACATATATTCAAAAAGAATTTATCACAAATCTTTTCACTTTCAAAATTGTTCTAGATTTAGTAAAACACAATAGATTACACTACACGTTTTATACACTATATAGTCTAAACTACACTTAATCTAAATATATATAGTAAACAATGTAGTAAAATATATTAAAATAATAGTAAAATATATTAAAATGGTAGCAAAATATATTAAAATAGTAGTAAAATATTGTACAAAATATATTTATTAGAATTATTATAATTATTGCAAAATTGTATATGAAAAATTATTTTCATTATAATCTTGATTATTAAAAAACTATAATTGTTAAGATTTTGATAATTTATTATTTGGATTTAATTTAATTATTGAAGCATTTAAAAAAATTGTAATAATTTCAATTTTATTTGATTCAAATAATACATTTAGAATAATTTAAAAAACTAGCGAATTTTGATTTCGTCGCGAAAATTCAAATCATGATTGTGGATAATTATTTCTGGGGGAAAATGATGAAGAATATGGTAATGGCTGTGACACACCGAATAAAATAATATATTATCTCTAAGTTGTACCAAGTTTATCAGCGGGATCACAGAATTTCTACCTTTTATTAATCTATGAAGACAATGACGATCTACGGACGAAGTAAAGCAACACCATGTGTCTTGGAGACATACAGTATCTTTGCTATGTATGATACGGTGGATTTCATACAGGGAAACGTCAGAGGTAAACATTGTGCGTACACTATTTTAAGACCATAGACAGTTTGTGCACTGGATGGGACTATTCGTGTTATTCGTGATATGCGAGTTCATCTTAAAATTAATTAACATAGCAATCAATATCAAGAGACTTACTATTGATTTCACAACTATAGATATACCAGGGATTAATGCTGCTAGCAGGGTGATCATTATTTTTTTATAAACAGCAATTTTGTAGTAGTTTGTATTCTTTATATTATTTTGAATTATATTTTTGTTTAGGTACTTGAGCCATTGGTGAGAGCTGTCCCTGCTGAGGATGAAGTAGGTGTCATCGGCGTATTTCATAAGTAAATGTTCTGCATTAATGGATTGTAAGGTAGAGGTAGTAATGACAAAAGCCTCTAGACCACTAACAAAGCAAGTATAATAATACAAAAACCGTTAAACTATTAGACAAATATAGAACAGAATTACATATGTTATAGAAGGTGAGAAAATATTACCTCCAACTTACGTACTTAATTTGACTAACTTACCAAATTGGAAACATTATCGTCTTTATTTGTTCGCAGAAGCACAGATTTCGTAACAAAGTGAAAGTTGGCTGCGGTGATGATTTCCTCTGTAGTACAATTCGTTTTGTCAGAGTCATGTTTCCACCAGGAATAATTCCCATCATTATCAAGCTTATCATCATTCAGGATAATCCACATTACGTTAGTTCCAAATAAATTATGCTTATATGCCTAAAATTAACATTAAATTTTTTGTTTTATACAACATGAAATAGAGCACAATATCGTATGATATAAAAAAAAAACTTTTGATGTAGATTTTAATCCCCTAATAAATAATTAATATAATTATTATTTTTTAACTCAGACATCAAGATATCTTTATTAGAAAACACAGAAAAAGCATTCTTATGAACCATATGGCGGAAAGGAAGAATCTAATTCACATAAATTCCTTTCACTTACATGGACATTTAATCATTTTAATGAATTCACAAATAATACACCTATTCACAATTAGCGATTTCAAATAACACTTTGCTAAACCAATGTCTATGATACTATTTCTCGAAGGATGATAAAAGAATATTATCGTATGTACTAAATCAGACATGAGAATGGTGTAGTAGTGGTTTTGGCAGAAGAGTGAAATCATGGACACGTGCGAAGCGAGTAATATTTTCCTACATATTTTTTATGTATTTTTACTTTGAGTACAGGTTATACTGCATATTGCAGGTAAAATTTGCCAGTTAATGATGATGAAGTTTATCAGAACGAAAATACTTTATCAATTTTATCGGCAGTTTTTTCAAAATCTGTTGCAATTTATTTTAGAAATATCTATTTCGTTTATAAATAAATTTGTATATTATATAAATATTATAAAATTTGCAGAAAAGGCGAAATTCCCGACGCTGCGAACCTAACACCTTCCTACCCTCTATTTTTTATTACAGATTCTTGCGATTAAAAAAAACATATTTTTAAATATCTTTTTGACGGAAATCCACCAAATGGCGGAAGATTCTCATGTCTGTAAATAAAATATTGATTATATGTTATATTGCATTATTATATCGTATATGGAATTTATTATAGTACTTAACATTAATACATGAGACACACAAAGCAGCAACTTTTGTGAGGTACGCTTTCTTTTACCAACAAGTTGTATAGAATACAGATATTGGGAACAGTTACGTGACTGATTTTTCCACCAATTAGAATCGAGTATTGCTTTTTAGGTTGCTACATATTCTCATTGGTCAAGGTCGTTATGTTCCATTTCACTACTTGGAGGTATGCTAAATTTTTAAGTACATTTTACATTTTAAGTACATTTTAAGTACATTTTAAAAATATTATCTAATGATCTAATTATTATTATCTAATGCTGTTATATATTACTTATTGCAGTCATAGGCTATAGCTACCAATCAGGTTCATTAACAGGTGAATTCGTACTATGTCAAGTATGGAGAGCGCAAATGTAATCATTGAAATATTTTGTAATATGTATAGTATTGGTAGTAATTAATGATCGATTACTAAAATACACATTGATTTTTTTTAAAACGGTGCACTGCAGCCATATAATTACTGATTAGATAATTCAGATAAAATCAGATATATCGAACGATAATTATAAGTATAGCCTAGATTTAAAAATGTTTAGACCGAGGACATTTATTAAAAAAATCATATTGATACATTAAAACCGCTAGTGGTAGTAAATAATCATTTTTTTAAGTACATTATCATTGTCTCACATTATGTTAAATTTTGAGCAAATTCAACGAAGTCGAAGTTATCTTAATTGTTTTGTTATAAGAATACGTATTATTTGCATACTATAGCTAGGTATGTATACTATATACTGTATACTGCTATAAATACTATATATAAATGTTTAATTAAAATATACTATAAAAAGAATTGGCCATTTTCAAATGCTTAAGAAATTTCTGCTTATTGTTTAACAGCTCTGTACTCTTTGTTTTTGCTAATATTGCTCTGTATTTGTCGCTATAGCCCATATTGCCTTATATTCTTTGTTATTTCTAATCATTTAAAATATATTTCGTATTGCTTCGTTATCACAGGATCATTTAAATAGCGCCAATGTGCAATATGCATACACCGTTCATATAATTCTAAAACAATTGTTAGAGTTCCCTCGTTAAAATCGTAACATTTTTCGTAATATAATTTAATTTTAAAAATGTAATCTCCAAATCGTAAAATCCTAATGTTTGGTTATAATAAAAAAATCGAATCTTAATGTCCAACCAATTTATTCTCAATATCATCATTAGGCTCCGAATTCCTACTATTAGACTGCATTACGTAACTCATCACTCTGTACATACGTTGCATGATATCAACATCAGGATCAATGTATAATATGTAATAATTTGAAATAATGTTTAGACGCTTATCTATAAACATTCAAACATATGTACACAATGAAAATTATACTTATATTATAAAAAAACTTTACTCTAATGTATACAAATTTTACAAGTTACACTATTAAAATTAAGTTGCGCTATATTAAAGCAATACAATAACAATACATATTATAGATGATTGTCGAAAGCAAATAATACTGAGCGATATTGTCAATAAGGAAAAGTCAGGACAAAATTTAAGAATTTGCAGAAATTTAAAAAGACCGTTCTTCTTTACAAAAAAATGTAGTATACATTTATAAAGTGTTTATAGTAGTATATATACCTAGTCTATACGTAACATATAATACATATAATACATGCACTTTCAACAAATAGCCATCACTTATAATTTTCTGGAAAACATTGACCACATTAACTTTGATCAATGTTAGGCATATGTATATTTAAAAAAATCAATACTTTAAAATCAAATAGAATGAAATGACTTGTAACTTACAAGATTGTTATAATATTCTTTTAAAACGTAAAGTAGACTATTTTTATATTATAACTGCATATATTAAAAAGTAATAATATTGTGATATTTTATGTAAGAAATCATACACGTATTTCGAAAAAGTATAATATAAAAATTATAGAATAAAAATCTATGTTAATCATTAATATCATTATATCTGAGAAAATATATAATTATACATTTTTAAACTGTTCAAATCATTTAAATTTTATTATACTTTTCATTTCAATATTATTTCAAATTTTATTATTTTTCTCAAACTTTTCGTTTTTTATAACTCTATAAATCTGACGCGAATATATCGGTATTTTAGCACGTTCAGATGCCCCTCGACAAGTCTTTACTTGAGTGTTGTGTCATATGCGAACATGCTCCTAATAATAAGCATACATTGCTAACGAGTATTATAAGTACCTATCACAGGCCGAAAGCAGTAATAGTGTAGAGCCATTTCCACGTTTTGAAAAAAGTATTTCAAGTGGAAATTTTTATAAAAATTTGTTTTTGAAATGGGTTTGGGAAACTATTTAAAAAAACAAATAAGACACGGTTAGTGATATTTATTAATAGATTTGGATAGGTATACATTTGCATAATCGATAGGGCGCATATAATATTTTCTTTTTCAGCGGGAGGTAATGTAGACATAATGAGAATTGAATTATTCAAAAAACTCCCGGCGGGAGAACAGTTTTTTATAATCTCCCAAGCAAAAAATTGTTTTAATTCAAATCAAATAATTTCTATGTTACCTCTTGATAAGAAAGCAATGACATTATTTGAATATTAAGTAATTAATAATACTATATACTAATATACAATGTATACTATATTAATAGAATAATAATACTGAAATGCTAAAAGAGAAAACTATTTGCTATCTTGAGAAGAAAGATGGTGTAGCGAGGCTACGCGGGAGAGAATATTATACAGAAGTTTTCTGCGTATGAATAAATAGCAATTAACTGCCTTATTTCAACAACAGTAATGAAATCTAATGGTTGACCGACACTCGTACAATTGCATGTTCCGATGCATCGTTAATCGTATCTGATGGTTGACCCAATCTTATATCACTCCAGTCCTGTTTTATAAAGTACAATATAATTAAGTATGGATTTAAAATATATTTTAAATTAATAGTTGTGGTTTAATGATTACACATTCCTTTTGTTTAACCTTTTTTGAGACTGTATTGAATGTTGTGTACTTTAAAGATTTTTATATTAATTAATATATATTATGATATAAATAAAATAAATATAAAATATATAAAATAAAATAATGATTTGATTTTGCTTTCGACCTGTAATATAAGACATACCTTGTATTTTAAATGTTTCATTTATACAAGTATACAATTATTCCTTTGTATGCAGTACTAAATTATTGATATATATATATATATATATATATATATATAATCAGCAAAAATGGTGAACTAAAATTATTTAAACAAAGAAGTTCATGTTTCAATTGCTAAATTTAACATTAAAATCGACAAAACGCTATTAATAAAAAACAAACTATTACATGCAAAAAATTAAACATAATTTTGATTGTTTAGTCACCCAAATGTCAAAGATATGTTGTCTTTTCTTTATTAATAATTATTCAATTACGAGTATATAGGAAAGAGGAAATTAACTAAATTAACGTACCGCACAAAACACAGGAGCTCGCATCGAAGCATCAAAATTTCCTAAAATGATGTGAACATCATTTTTCTGTAACAGAAATAACATTAATTCTTTAATAAAATAAATAGATTGCAATTTAATTATATATTAAAACTTTGCCAAATTCGACAAATTTAATATTAAGGAATCCGTATTAAACAAATTACATATTTCGATTTATAATAAACTTAAATTATACTATTAAAATTAATTAAAAAACACAAAACTTTTATTTAAACCATTTTTTAATAATTGATTTAATTTAATGAAATATAGATAGACCTAATCTGTACGATTACTTGAATACTTACTTTAAGCTTTTCAATGCATTCATCTGGTCCCGTTTTGTTGAATGTTTCCCCTTTGTAAATTGATATATTTGACTTCTTTAAAATTTTAATCAGATCTGATTGAGCCTGCAATATGAGTTTATACAGTGAAAATATTGTAATTTTGTTTGTCTGCATAGACGTTATTTAATGTGTTTTACACATGAACGCGTTCATTATTATTTATGATCACATATTGCTCGATATTAGTTTCATCCTTTAAAACGAAGAACTGTTCAGTTAACATCATTTCAACATACTAAGTAAGGAAATATAATATATTCGTATAACATAGCATAGTTTATTATATTATCAAGTTGAAAACTCAATCCGCATTCACTATTGTGATTTACGTAGATAAATTTTGAAAACAGATATAAATTTTGTGAGAAACAAATAATTTTTTTCTTTTAAAAAAAATTAGTTTTACTAAATTTAACAAAATGTTCAAACTTAAAAACGTAAAAATTAATAACCTGTTTCTAAAAAGTCCACACCCAAGGAAACTGAGTCGATAAACTAGTTTTATCAGGTATTAGCTGAAATGTAGTGGCCTCAAACAGTTGAAACAGAAAAAAGGCACAGATACGATAAGGCATGTTTAATATGTTTAGAAAATAATGTTATACATTATAAAAAATGTATTACTCCTTTTTTGAGATTAGTAAACTTAAGCTCAAAGATATCAATAACTATTTATATTTAATTTTTTCGTCGATCATGGTACTAAAATTATCGTTGCTGGATTTGGTTTTAAAATACATGTGGTTAAATTATTCCTGAAAACAATTCCACCGGTGATACTCTCCATTTATGCGTTGTATAGCAAATATAGGGTGTTGCACTGCACTGTTGTCATTTATAATTTGACAGTCTCGGGAGTAACACATACATAAGACATCAATAGACATCAGTATAATTCAATATGTTTTGTAACGACTCGCATTAATATTTTTTTAATTGCACACATGTAATCCCTCCTGATTAGTTGGATAGGAAATCATAAGCTAGGTTAAATAAATAAAGTTAATAATTAAAAGTGTCTGACTGGCAACGATGACAGAAATATTGCAAAGTTAATAAATTATTGATAAACCGACACATTTTCAATATAAATGTTATTAATAAATACCGTTTATTGCTTTCTGTTATGACCATAATCTGTTATGCGTACAATATTTAAGTATTTATTGAATAATTAGTCAGAAACATTTTGTCCATCACAATAAATACTGAGAATTGGTTATTAAGTGAACGAAACTAAGAGACTAAATTATTTCATTTAACGAAGCATTGAAAAATAATTGATTATTCGTCAATATTGATTCATCGTTCAACATTGACAGAACTGTATTCGTTAATTATCCCAATTTATTGTTCAACAACACGTAATCTACTTTATATTAAAGGTATTAGATATGTTTTCGTATTTTGTACAAAATAATAATTGTGGGCATTTCTGAATTTTTTTAAACTGGTCGTTGTCAAAAGGTTAGATACTTGAGTTAAGTTCTGGCCTAAAATGCTAAAATTACTCAAAATACTACTGTGTAATGATAAATTCCTTTTTTTAAATAATATTCCACATTAATCATAAAATTCATTTATTCAAACACAACATTATGCATATTTATTAGTCAACAGTTTCATCTTTAGAAAATGGAGCCAATTAACTAATGGAGTTAACGGAATAAATATTTGGGGGTTATTCAAGTGAGTTGGTTACTCTAGTCGCGTCGCTCATGCTACATCTGGGTTTATAGAAGTTAATAAAAAGTCATATTAAATGTCTAATATAAGCAATAAATAGCTATAAAAAAACTTCCAATGATAGCAATATTTTGATATATCATTATAGCTAAGGCTATGCACGTTTATCCTCCCCCCCCTTTCCCTCCATGTTCGCCTCTTCTACTATAAATTTGTATTCAACATTTAAAGAAAATTTTATTTCTAGTAAACCAGCTATGACTTTGATAAACTGATAATTTTTCGAAAAATATTTTAATATAATTATCTATATCGTTAAGATTAAAATTGTGTGTTTGTCAAATAATTTTGTTGAATTATCTTGGCCATATATTTTCATTAGAAAATAAAAGATACTTAAAAGAAAACTAAATAGTAGATTAAAAAAGGTAAGATATAGCGGCGTAAATGTTAAATACGCTACGATCGAATATTTTCCATTTGAAGAGAAAATTCAGAACGGTTTTAAAAATATATCCTAACATTTTATATTCAGGGTCACAAACGCATAGATTTTTCAATAATTTATTTAGTTGAAGTTAAATGACTTACATAATTCACACAATGGAATCTTTTAAGGATTACAAATTTGATAATATTCTGTATAGCATGTATAATTTCTGGCATGTATAAAACATCCTCTGTCTGTAAATCTTGTCATCATACTTACAACTGCTTTGAACCTTTTTATAATATATCTATCAATTCTTTAAATATACAACACTCTATCTCCTGGCCATCAGATA
>JAUZND010032002.1:0-46468 GCA_034780555.1 Coelogynopora nodosa
GTTGCTGCGGCGTGTCTGAAGTTGTTGTTGTGGCTGCGGCGTGTTTCAGGTTGTTGTTGCTGCGGCGTGTCTCAGGTTGTTGTTGCTGCGGCGTGTCTAAAGTTGTTGTTGCTGCGGCGTGTCTGAAGTTGTTGTTGTTGCTGCGGCGTGTCTCAAGTTGTTGTTGCTGCGGCGTGTCTCAAGTTGTTGTTGCTGCGGCGTGTCTGAAGTTGTTGTTGTGGCTGCGGCGTGTTTCAGGTTGTTGTTGCTGCGGCGTGTCTCAGGTGCTATACCAAATGCTATTCAGCTCGAGGTATTGTTCTGTCGTCCTTTTTCATCAAAACTATTTCATTAATACGATTTTCTTATGGACTACTACTTCATTTAGACGACTAAATTAAAGACAACTGCATCATGGACGACGATTTTAATTTACGACTTTTTATTTACGATTTTATTATGGACAACTTTTCCTAAAATACGATTTTCATATATAACTATTATATTTGTATAGGCACTTCGTAGTAGGGCTAACAAGGTGGCGACCCCTAACGTTTTACCAGGTAAATCAAGGGACCCAATAAAAAAAATTAAAAATTACATATAGCCCTACATATAGCCCAGGCGAATAATCTAATAAGGGAGCAATATCCTTTTTATCGTCATTATTCAATATTCATTTATTTTAACACTAATTTATCTTCGACCCAGATTTGTATTTAAAAAACGCATTATTAATTTTATTAAAAAATGGAGAGGCTCCCCTGCCCCCTATCAAAGTCCCTATATAATTTTTTTTAATCTGCGATAAATAATTATATAATCTAATTGGTTTAAAACGTTTAAACCGTGTAATGACTTCATACAATATATATAAAATATTGGAATAATTCAAAGAGTGCACTGTCAGACTACAGCGTCCAGACACAATGTTATCTGCTTGTTGGCGTCGAGGACTTGTTATGAGAACTCATAATAATTCCTCGACGTCAGCTCATCTACCAGCTCATCAAACCTCGCTGCAAGTTATTATTTATTTTAGTATTAGTTAATTAGTTCTCTTATGTTATAGAATAGCCGGCAAGCTGTTTATTAAAAAAAACTTTTTTGCATTTCCCACTTTTGGACGACATTTTTTAGATTTTCCAAGTATGATAGCTTTGTTTCTGCGGAATATACTTGCCCAGCAGAATATTTTAGGGTGTCGGGAGAATTCCAATTAAACAACCCTCCCCTCTCCCTCATATCATTGGCTACCCCTATTTTTTTTATCTCCCTTCAACCTTCCTTTTTCCCTTTTTAATCTCCCTGCTCACTCTTTTTCCTCTCTTTGCTTTCTATTTTTCTATTTTTTATACCAAAATCTTTAACAAAGTTTTTAAAATTCTAAATATATTATTTAAAAATTATCATATTAATTTTTTAAAATTAAAAGTTTTTTTTGTAATAAATAAGATATCGTGAATTCATTGCGCATGTGGTCATTATTGTATATTAATTGTAATTAAAATTAACCATTAAAAATTATGTGAAGTATATCAGTGTCGGGAAATTATGACGGAAACTGTTTTAATCATAGGGATATAATTATAAATATATTCAGTATTTATTCAGTAAGTATATTCAGTATAAGAATATTCAATATATTGGGTTTTAATATAATCCTATATTATTAACTCCATCATCCAAAAATCAGAAAATATACAGCCAATCATCAAAACGATTCGTTTTAATGTTTTATAAATTTTAACATTTAATGTATATATCTACTAGATAAAATATAAGAACAAAATTAAAACAAAATACACTTTGATTTTTACAGTTGGCCAGTAGTACATTAATTGATGTAAAAATAGTTTTAAAATTATTACTATGATTTTATTATAAAAAAATGCAGCGTTTAGTTTATGCATAATTGTTTTAATTAGTTGCATACTTTAACCGTAGAGTTTTTTAAAAGTACGAGGCCTACTTTTAATTTGAAAGATAAATGTAGATTTTTCAAGATATCATTGATAATAGACAAGCATAACTTACATAAGCTAGAATATGGTAAATATAAAAAAGGAAAAATTACATTTCGCGTATACAGTTTTTTATTGAAATAAAATGGAGTGAAAAAAACTGTGTCCGCGAAATGTATTCATTACTTTTTTATAATTAATTACCGGATATACGTGAAACACACCAATAATTACTGTTGTAATTATATAGACTTAATAAAAATCATTCTAATATGTGTATTTTTATTTTAGTAAAAACAAGCAAATTGTGAAACATGTCATTTTTAACGGGTCATTATTAGTACATATTAATTTTTAATAGTTATTTATATAAAATAACTTATAAATAATAATATGTAAGTAAAGTTATGATAGAAATAAAAATACAGAGTATTATAAATTGCATAATGCATATTAATTGCATATGTCACCAGAGTTGAGTTAGCTGCCCTCTACCGTAGAAGAAAGGGTTAGTTGAATTATCAAAATTATCAAAAGTATAAAATATGCCTATCAAATTAAAATTGTTAAAAGATGAAAAATATCGTTGATTTTTGGAGGCAAATATGTATTACTGTATTAAATATACATATAAGACAAAATGTATATAATAAAATATTACAAAACACAGCAGGTTCTGTAAATTAAATTTACAGATAATAAAGGAACATAAATATATAGAGTAAACTATAGCTTTAAAACAGTAAGAGAAATAATACACATCAAAAGCGTGATAAAATAATAATTATAAAAGTTCCCCCAACAAATACATATAATATAATGAAACAAAACATAAAAATACAATGGATAAATTCAACACAATTAAATACAAGACATGGATCTATGCATGATATATGCAAAAGTGAATTGCAGTTATTATAAGCATACATTTTCGCAAATATGGAACATCTGTATACATATGTAGATGACCAAACAAAAATGTTACCTTTACGACAATAATTACACATGGCATTGTGTAGCAGGTTGCAAAACTTCAATAATTAATAGAGTTATTTTATGTTCAATGTTAAAATTATAGTAAGTGAAACAACTTTAGTAAGTAAGAGGTGAATTAAATTTATAAATTTGATTATGAATCCTATTTGAATATTTTACATTTTTTATGTATATAAACTTATAAAGAAAAATTGAACATATATATATATATACAAGTAACATAAACTATTATCTGTATATAAAATTTAGTTCTATAACAACATCATGGTAATTATATATAACTTGTGAGTTAATTGTATTATTTTAGAAACATAAGTTGAATAAATACTTATTCATTAAATTGGCACTAAAAGTTATACCTCCGCAGTCTAGATCTCCGCACACCTTCTATTGCGTTTAGTATACGTATCGATCTAAATATGCGTGAAAAACTTCATTACAAGTGTTAAAAATAATAATCATTTTACAACTTTCAAGTATACTCTATGCATTATATGTACAAACTAGACAAGCACGAAATAGTTTTTTTTAGGGAAGCTAAGGCACGAATTACGTCACAAAATTGTATTAATAAAATGGAAATCAAAGGTCATATAGCGTAGGCGCTGACACTATTATCATGTCTTAGCGGAAACAGCCAATCCAAAAAACAAAACACACTTTTGAGGTAATAATATATGGGTAACAAGTGACGCCAATGGAACCATAATAAAACAATGAACTCTTCAAACATAACTGACTTGCAAACTGAGGTATCTCGCAGAAGCCGGTCAAGTGATTAAAGCAGCAATCGGTGCGGTAGGTTATAATATTATAGATAGTCTTGTATAATGTGATATAGTATATAAACTGTGTTGTGCAGCCTACACATGGCTTTGCAGACACTTCAAGTAATTATATACCTTAATTACGTAGAGAGATTAACAAATCATTAAAAGAATTGCATAACATAGGTCATCATGCTACTGTTAATTATATAACATAATTGTTAGACTCAACATTTTAACAATCATATTTAAGCAGAATGAAAGTTTTAGCGTGAAATTGGGAAAAAGGTATACTCGTTGGAAAATAATAATATAATAAATATATTATAACCAATTATAGATGTTACCGAATGTGCAAAACACCATAGCAACATTGATAAAACAATATATTATGAAGTTATTTACATGCTTAAGAATAGAGATGACTCCAATCATACAATGATTCACAAAACAATCTGTCCACATAACATTTGTATACGGAAGTAACTTTTTTTAAGTAATACAGTGTAAAACATAACAAAGGTATAAAAAAACCGACGAATCTTCTTTTTGAAGTGAATTTAAATAATAAGATAATTTAATCAGAGGCTAAAAAACTTAAAAAACGTATTTTTCATGCTATTTGACAATGTCTATACACTTTTAAGGAGTGTCAATTGGGAAGACCTTGACAAGCTATATGAAAAGCGATTCATTAAAACATTTAAAGCGATTTAATTTTTATACAAATAAAATCATGAAAATATTTATTGCTTGAACATGGCTAATTCAACAGTATATATAGTTGGCCACAGTAGTCACCAAATGTGAGAATCCAATAACAACGATACGACACGCACGTACAGCTATAGACAGGGAAGACACAGTTCAGAGTTCAATACTGCCATCATCTACATCCCCGGCACCACCGTCGCCTCCCGAGATGCCCAATTCCCGGAGAACTTCGTCCAACTCGCGCAGACACCGGTTAGGGTCCCCCTGGTCTCCCTCGCGACGGCAGTTGACCGCCCTTGGGGCCGCCACCACCGGGCAACGCAGGTTGCCGTACGTCTCGGGCGACATGTTGTCATAGTGACACTCGCTGTCGGGGTCGTTGTCAACTGGTAGCTGGTGGTTGGCAACTTCCTCGGTAACCGTCTGGACAATGCAGCACAACAGGTGGGGGAGTGAAGGATTGAATGGGGGTTTCGGTTGGGAGGCCAAACATTTTGTCATATCGTATTTTATATAATAGTTAAATTATTTAAATCAGACATTTAGAAATTAAATTTAGACATTGTAAATGGAATTCTTAATCTGAGTGAACAGAAGTGCTTCATCGAATGTTATGAGAAGTGTATTATATTTTAAGTAATACCCTACCATGCATAGTTTTTTTAAATATGGAGTAACAAGTTTAGCTAATATTAATGTAGTACCGCATTTGTCAGTAAGAGCATGTATTAACTGATACTATTATTGTATTACGTTCATAGTTGGAATTAATCGAATATTTTAGCTAATATAAAGAAACTAGTGGCATTTTAAGAGGCCGCTAAAAATTGAATTTTATAATTAGTGCACATTAATTATATATTATTAAACAAGGAACGTGCAGTAAAATTTATATAAATGATTACACGTACAATACACTTATACAATAATTAATTATAACATTGTAATATATATACATATAATATATATCAATTATATGATTATTAAATTACAAATTGTTTTAAACAAATATTTGTAATATATTCTCTTTAAACATTTTACGTCCGTAAAATTGCTCTTGTTTATTTATATAAGATACTTTTTGATGCCGACCTTAAAAAATAGGTTATCTTTGAATGTTTTCTCGATTATCCTCAACCTTGGCGCACAACACTATGTAGTCTGCCCTAGTTATTTTAACCATTTAGATCCATGTTGAACCATTCTAGAACAATATATATGCTACTGTTTAAACAATCAACAATCAAAACTATATAATTTAATTCAAAGATGGGGTAATAAGTTACCGCAATTTCCACATTCCACTTTTGTCAGTAAGAGTTAGTGTCACTAACAGGGTATAGTATGCGTGCATAATAACAAAGTAATTAACTTATAGTTATTGTAACCATTTGTATCCATTTTAAACCATCCTGGTACAACATTATGTTATCTCTTAAAAACAATCTACGATCAAATTGAAACATTCGAAGCAATAACAAAGTCATGTAACCACAACAGACACTATAAACATTAAAACTAATATTCTCTACACCAACACTGCGATGTAAAAGAATCGGAACATATACCATATGTATTCGATAAAATAATTTCTGGACAATAACATACCTATCCTGCGATAGAACGCATGTTGTATATAATTAGAAAAAAATATGAGCGCAAACAGACAAAACAACGGTGCCAGTTTGGATAATATAGGCGACAAACGTTTTTGCAAAACCTGCAATGCATGCAGCATAATCAAAATGGTTGTGTAAATTATACATTCCCACAGTAACACAACGTTTATAGCTATATATGTTTGTGTAGAGGTAGTGGCGTATATCGGGTATGTGCGCAACAAACACAAACTGCTGGAGAGACACCAATGTGTATATGGTAGCTACAACACTGTGCCTGTTACCTAACAGACATCTTTAACTGCACGAAATAGGCCTGCAAAAATTACATTATCGATTTACCCGATTACAACAGATGAGGTAATCACGTATATGTGAAGGCTAATTTCAAATAGTTGAAGTGGCCGCGATTTCTGATAACAAAGAGTTTTATGTAACATATTTAAGTCGGTCAGAATCCAGAATTTTAGTCAGAGCTTGCATAACAGATAAATGTAACAAAAAGTATAGTAATATAGTGATAATACAATTGATAATATTTTTTATAAACTAGTTTGAATTTATTGAAAGAGTATTAAGTTAACAATAAATACATTAATATATAACTTGTGCAATATTTTGTTTATAAGACCACGGTAAATCCAATGCAATATTTTGGTTTAATACGAACTGAATAATATTATTTATCAATAAAGCGTTGAATTTCAAAACAATCTGTAGTCGCATCATAATGTTATATACAGTTTTCCATTTTACACTTGATATATTATATTAATAATACAAATTTCTTTATGTTTATAATGCATGCATTTAGTATTTAGGTTGGACTACTTTGTAAACAGTAAATACTAACGAGTATATTTTTGTATGGAGCCACTAAATTAGTAAACAATGTTTGAAGCGCTTAAATAATAGAAAGTTAGATTGTATACTTAGTATAATTACGTATATATGTCAACGATTGATAATTGGCTACGAGAAAAGAGTTAAATGATTAAAATACTAGATGCAAACATTTTAGACAAAATATTAGGCGAATATGAGCCTTAGGAACACATCTTTATATAGTGTGTATATCAATTTTTTGTATATAATTTGTATGTAAATGATTGAATATTAAAGCAAAATGAACACTATTATATATTTCATAATATTATTTTATATATTAATTATTATAGAGATTTTGCTAAATTCATAACGTTATGTAGACCTGTACACAATAAAACAGGCAAAATGCTAATATTTAAAAATAAACATTAATAAATATAAACAAACATTCTCTACCAACTTATAACAAACCGCAAGAAAATTAACATAAAACAATCACAACACCTTATATAAAGTGCTTTACACCACAACGTTAGTCTTCTGTAAAGACAAAATGATCTAACTGGTTTTAGCTATTATTTACCCCTAACCACGCTTTGTTTTTATAACATAATATATGAAGTTTGAATGCGTCAACACCTCCTTATTAAGCGAGAATGTGTGTTACACATTGTTTTAATAGTCTTCGTGGAGAGTACACTTTTTGCTTGAGTCTATAGTGACGTAATTCCTGCGTGTCGCACGGATTTAAACTTACGTCAACGATTACTCTTGTGTGAGCATATCTGTGAAATACCACACACACCAACAATATCTTTTACTTTGTGTGTCATTTTATTGTGTCACTTTACCACAGACTACGCTAAATAGTCTGTGTTGTACAATATACAAAAAGGAATGTACCTGCTGATTATAGCTTCAAGATTTTTATACTCTTAGCTGACTCAAAAGTCAACTAACGCAGGAAATACAGTTGACATTCCACACATATTATGAATATGAGCCATTTACTTTATATTATATCTATACATACATCCGTAGTCTACAGGAAATATAGAACACTTTGCGACACGCATTAAATGTGAAATCTCTTCATTAATAATTCTCCATTACTCATACAAAACTTTAGATTGACGTTGCGGACTGCTGAACATAAATGTTTCAATGTGTCGTCATGCATGGTACAATAAATTTATTTTAAAGTGTTCAAATCGTTCCAAAGAATAGAACCTAAAACTATATAATACAATAGCTATTATAAACAATTAAACATAACTAACATTTCGAAATTGTCAGTAATTCCAATATTTCATTTGGTGGCATAATAGTAGTGAAGAGCATATAGCCTACATAAGCTATATTACATACTATTAAAGTATATACATAGGAAGTAAAATACATTATAATAATTAAAGTAATATATTATACAGGTTTAAAAATAAATTTATTTACACTGATCAATAAGCTCATGAAAGCTATTGTTAGTTTTTAAAGTTTATCCCTATTAATTTAAATCCGATTTGTAACAATAATATATAATAATTACAATACAAAAAATTATTATTAAATTACCCAATAAAAAATAACACACTTTCATTACATATTATGATATTATAATTATTTATGCAATGCTTTCTTTTAAAAAACTTGTTGGATATGTTCATGAATCATGGGCCTATATATAAAGCACTTTGTTGATGTATTACACTTACCAAATGTAATAAATTTAATATATGTATATATTAAAATTAACTTGTTGTATACTGTTTCTATCAAGTTTTAATTCCATCATGATTTAAGAAATATTGAAATTTACACATATAAATCTTTTAAGATAAATAAGAATAAATAAAAAATAAAACTACAAATGTATTGAACATGTACGACAAATAAAAGCGTTAAGCTGTTAACAGGACACATTATAAACATATATATATAAAGCATAAAACGATCATCTGAATACATTGTATAACAAAACATGGATTTGGTTGATGACGATTGACTATATCTGTGAAGGTAATATTGTTATATACGGTATCTTCAGGAGGCTGCTTCTATTTTCGAAGCTTAAGAATGAATATATTATACATTTGCATTTGCCAAAAATATACTTAAATCCGTATCAAAGTCTAAATCCCGTTTTAAACGTTTATCTACATCATAAAAAATGATTATAATTAGATTTTTTAACTGAATATTCGTTTAATCCGTAGTCATTAAAAATCCATATTAGATTGGTTGATATGGTTGGGGATACTGTTTTCCCAGTTTGTCGATACTGATGGAAACATTTCAACAACATCTATATAACATCTATGTAGTATAATTTTGAATAATCCGAATAAATCCCCAAATAATAAAATATAATAATAAATCTCCAAAATACAAAAATTCGGTTTAATAGTATTTTAATAAATATTTTAATAAATAAATATAATATTATTCAATGACATAAAATATAGGGACAAGCAAGAATAGCTATTTACAGCAATACATAATTACCTAAAATCTTGTTGGCTGAAATAACTTCAAACAGTATAGTATAATTTTAATAACAATATATATTTAAATAAGGATTAAATAAATAGAGCCAATTTTTTATTTATCAAAACAGAATAGAACTAGTAATCTTTTTTGAAATTATCAGTACAGGCCCGGTTCCAAAAATCTAACCAATAGGGAGCAATATACTAAAATAGGCGACATGAATTAACAATGGGAAGACAAAGACCGTTCGGCCCACCTCCTGGATCTTCAGAACCTTTATAAGTTAAAAGAAAAAAATAGTTTGAATTGGGAATTTCCTTAGACCAACTTTATTATAGATGTTTAAAACAAAAATTGCTCCCGTAAAATATCCTATAAAATCATATTTTATCGCGAAACTTAATTTAATCAACTAAAAGGAATATAGGTCTCATGAAAACTATTTTAGTGAATTAGAAATTCACAAATGAAAAAAATATATATGTCTCTCATAATATGTCCGGTGCAACATTCATTGCGGCAAACCAGCACAATGCTTAAGGTTAATATTTTTCTCATAAACATCATATTCTATAATGAAAAAAACCCATAGACATGCATTCTATCGTTGAAAGTTCATAGACGGATTTTAAAACAAATCATTTAAATCCACAAAGAAGTTCACGCCTCCTCTCTGAAACATTTACCCACCATGGATCCACTTAGCATATCACACCAGTCCATATACCTTCTGCAGTGGATTAACATGATAGATGTCTGGGAGTCAAAAATGTGATGCAAAATGTCTAATTTCATCTGTCTTCTTACAAGTCTGAGGACCGCCTTGAAAGATATTGTCACAGTCTATTGTTGCTGTATTAGATCTCTATTTGAGTATGTATACTTTTCAAGTGTGCCTATAATTGGTAACAACCAAGCTCAACCTAACACTTTGAAGTGCATTCAACGCAACATTCTTTTTATTAGTAATTATTATAGTATACAAAAGTATGACGACAAGTAAACTTTTTCACATTTATATTAGCCTACCGTTGGTTAAAAATGCGTGCAAAACATACTACAGCCTGTCAGGATATAATATCTCAAATAATTCACTTATACGCCGAGAATATAAGACCAAAGAGAATATAGAACATTATTGGATAGGATCTATTTCGATCACAGATGTTATATTATTGTGTTTCTCTGTTGTTATTTCTCGTAAAATAAATACATCATTTTATTCTATAATATATTATTACAATACAATAAAATTAAATTAAATTCAGAAAACTATATACTTTTCTGGCTCAGCAGAAATAACTATATGTTATGGCCGTTACTCATAATTTAAAATGTAATAAAATTCAATTAAAAAAATTAAAATTCAAAGTGGTAATATTTTCGAAGAACCGTCATCTTTTTTAATTTACAAAATAAAAACTAAAAAATATTCTCAGCCTTAAATATCATCGAATTACAAACACGGCCAACCTATTTATGCTAAACAATTAAACTGCATAGTCTATAAGTGATGCAAGGGCTAGATAATACAATTATAATATTAGTGTGATAAAATTATTAATAAATAATAAGTGTGATACATTGTAGCTACTTTAAATTTTGATACAACTAAAATTGTCCTAATGTTGAAATTAAATAATATTTTTAAACATGTTACTATAAAATTTGAAGGCATTCCGTACACAATAACCATCGTTGAAGTGTATTTTATTCAAGCTAACAGTTAAAAGCAATTTATTATTAAATATGTTACATATATGCATTTTAAACAAGCAGAATAATTGATATCGTTAATAGTATAGCTTTAACTATATATAGTCTCGTCTGTATTGTTCATAAATAACGGATTTTACTCACCGAAAGAGATTTATTCTATACATTATAATGAAAATAAAACAATTTTAATTATTAAATTATGAATCTCAGTAAAAATTAGCACAGTTATGAAACCGATAGTAATTAATTGTGACTTAAATTGAATAGTTCGTATTTAAATAGGCCCCTATATTATTTTACAATGTAACCAAATAAATACGTTTATGTTACTTATTCAACTTTAAGGTTACATAAAATAGCTAATATATAAAATGAAAATTTTTAACTAGTACTTAGAATTAAAATGCCACTTACTATTATTCATAATAATACGTCATAAGTAAATGTTAATATTTATAATTTAACAAAAAATACAATAATATATTTGCCTTCTCAGTGCTATATTTAAAAAATGAACAAAATGGTATTGATTGTAATGCTATTTCATAATATGTAAGGTTCTCCCATTTTTACCATTATTATTTTTTAATGACCGAAATAATAAAAATATGATATATAATGCAAGTGTGTATTTCGACAAAAATATCAATATATAATAATTGAGCACTTTTATACTAAATTAATAAAAAATATAACATAAAATGGTCAAGTTTATGAACACTACAGTTTAGAAGAAAAAGGTTCCCGAGATTTCGAATACATGTTTTGTGGAAACACCAGAATAAATAATTCTGAACAATTGTTATCGACCATTTTTTTCGCGGCACGCAAACTTTTTTTTACTGAAATATTATTTCTGATCTTAATAGAAATTTGTAACATGTTTGTCATGTGTAACAAAATTCATTGATTGTTAAATGTAAGCCTAGCCTAGAAAATGTTCAAACTTTAAATTAATAAAACTTAATTCCGTAATTTTCCCAGATTTCTAGCACCACAAATATGTTTTATTCTCAATAAACTGAATTTGAAATCGCCCCATGCTGACTCACCTGATCAGCAGTCCCTCGGCCTGGCTTGGCCACAAATGCGCCGGTCACCCCTCTGCTGCACCCATTGGCCGGCGTTACTATCTTGATCACGTGACCACCCGCGGGCACCCTGGCCGCCGACCTCAACCCGGCCTGCGGACTCTGCTGCTGCGGCAACGATCCCTGTCTCCGATCCACCGCAGGTAAATCGTTGTTGACCAAGTGCTGTTGCCGCGGGGAAATTCGTTTCACCTCAGTAGGTGTGGCGGCTGATTCGCCCGATGCTGACCTCTGTCCGTGTCTGTCAAGCGGGGGAGTGTTCTGATGTTGCCCCGGTGACCCTCGCCTGGTTTCAGAATCAGAACCATCAGTTGAAGAAGTCGGCTTCGGTTTGTGCTCCTTGAGCTTGCGAGCCGCCTCGCGGATGAATATCGATATCTCGGGCGAATGGTCGGTCTGAAAGGCGAACATGCCGTCACCGGTGGTGCAACGACGGCCCGCTTCTATACGGAGAACTCCGTTTTTGGAACCAAATCTGGTGATGTTGGTAAGGCAGAGCATGGTTTATAAGAAGGCACACGTTGTTGGTTATTAAACTATAATATAGTACGCTAATGTTTATTTACTATATTATCATTAACTATGTTTTGTTATTTGTCTACTGTTTAGCATATTTCACAAGCATAATTTACAATCTTGTCATGTTCCGGGCCTGTAACATTAAATTAGAGCAATGCTCAGATTGAAAAAATTGTTTGTCTACCTTAATAGTTGTTTTGACTGCGCAAAACTTTTCTGGAATCTGTATTACTTGTATACTATCTTCATTTTTACAATGTTTAAACACAACCTATAACATATAGTAAGTAATATATAGAGATTTGACTCTTATATTGATCTGTATGTAGTTCAATACTAACTTGTTACCGAAAACTTTTGCAAAATAATTATTGAAAAACTGACTGCAGTAAAATAGTTAATGTAGTAAAACAGTTTTAGATATACAGGCAAGAAATTAATTTTTTATGTACAACTTACGCATGTTAAAATTGTATAAATATACGTATATCAACTGTTAAAATCAATTTTATAAAAAATATTTAACACTACTGCTGTGTTACCCATTTACATTAAATTTATTTAAATAAAACAATTTTCTATTGACGACAGTTTACAACGCAATTTATTTAAAATCAATAATAGTGAAATCTCAATGTATTTCTTACTCTATGACCTATACTACATTATATTTGGTTTTTCTTTCAAAAAAGGATGGCTATAATGAGGATATAATGTTGTATTATTTAATTTTTTACAATGCTTATTTGTTACAATAAAATTAAATGAAAGTTCGTTACATTAAAGTCGGTTAAAATGTATTAAACTAAATTAATGTAAAGATGGGGAAGGTAATTTACGTATTTACATTTCGATGATGCACACTGCAACGTATGAGATGGATATATTTAAAAATAAAATTGGTTATAGTTTAAGTTAAGTCGTGCAGGAGAGCATAAGAAAAATAACCAGTGAAGCACTATTTAATCTTATTTGTATTACATATTCTGTTAATATCAAAATAGTTGACTAAAGAATGCAAAGCTCACGGTTATTTCAATTTGGTATGTTAGCACAAAATTAATTAGAATAAATATAGATAGTATGATGTTAGTTTCTACGTGTTCCTGCCAATAAATTCAAACCGGTGTTAAAATTACTTATAGAATCTTTGTTTAATATCATTACCAAATTAATTAAATGAGACAATACAAACAATGAAGTAACATTTAAACACAGCGATAAAACATTTTGATTTGATTTAATAAATATCGACAACTGTATATATATAGTATTGCTCTAGCTTCAGACAGGTAACTATGAAAAAATGATTAAGGTAAAAAGTACAAAAAAATAAGTGTTATGAACAAATTATCGAAAGTTAGTAGAAATATCTAAATATTTATATGTTGAATAAATAAAATATGCCAAACTGAATAAAACTGAATAGTAAAAACATAAATAAATTGTTGGCTGTAGAACAACGTCGACATTCTTTTCGTGGCATATTACACTATATTGGTCCTTTTATTTTGAATCACTAACGCTAGAATCCATCTGCTCCAAAACAACAATTACTTCCTGCAGCATTCAGGTGTGACTCACCTTCTGATGTATTTATAGGGGAACTTGTGCAGCACTCTCCGACTTGTCAACTCCGCAATCTCTAGGTCCTCTGGCGCAGTCCGCAGGAACACTTCACCGTGAAGGTTGAGACGACGGGCATCCGGAGTGTCTTGCACGGTGGCCTGGGAGTAGTCTCCTGAAGTGGGGAGGGGGTAAATTTCTGTTGTTGAAAAAAATTCTCGATTTAAAAAGAGATTGTGTACTAGTTCTGAGCACTCAAACTGAAACACTGTTATACACGCAATGATATCTAAAACAGTTTTAAAAAAATTAATAATCTATATTCTAGGATTAAACTGAATAATCAAGTTGTCAATTATTTTTATTAATAAATAAAATATTTTAGCTTTTTGAATTAATGTGAGGCCTAGTTAAACGAACTCAGATTGATGCGACTATATTAATCTATCACACTTGAATAAAATAAACAAAGTGCTTATCCCATAGTATCTTATATAAACTATAAGGGTTAATTCGCGTCGGTAATAATGCCATTTAAAAGCGAAATATAGTGTACTAATAACAAATTTTCTTCCCATTAATTTACAGACTTTTAAATAGAATTTAGCAACACCAGTGTTATATGGTTTCAAGAGTACATCCATCACAAATTACCAACAGAGTAGGGTTCATATATGTCATTCTCTGTGAGTCCAGCATCCTCATCGTCATCTTCAAAGCTAAATGTGTTCTGACTTCTCCTGTCCAATGATCCCATAGTGCTCACCGATCCCATGGTAGATGATGACGAAGGCAATACTGGGGAAGCTGTGTCTAAAGACTGATGTCTTCCCGCGTGTTGCTTCTTGCCCACAAGTCCCTTTAACATCGATAACCATGAGGTCAATTGCTCCTCGTCATCCGTAGCCATCAGAAGACGCTTCTGACACAATATTCCAGCAGGAACGAGTTTGAGTGCAAAGGTTCCGCGACCGTTAATCGTTGTTGTCCGGATATCGCAGGACCTGTACTCACTGAGATTACAAAGGGCGGTGAAGGGTCGGTTGGCAAGACTGCCCATGGTCATAGTTGTGTTGGAGGTCAAGGTTGATGTCATGCTGATCTCGGTTGCTGTGATGCTGCGGCTATCTTCAAATCGAATGTCAGAAGGACTTGACGACTTAATGCAGAGAAAGTTGTCGATGTTGTCCGTGAGAAGTCGGACATCACAAATTACCCATTCTTCCTACAAGTAAATTAAATTAATTATTTAAAATGTTATTTACATTCTGATACCAGGCAAAATATCTTTCTAGCAAATTTTTAAAGTCAAAATTAAATAAATTAATAATAGAACTTACAATTGTTATAAATGATTGTTGCAAAATATAAATACGAATAGTTTTTGATTATTTATCATGTTAAGACAACTTTATATCAGTGAGTGTATAGATGGTGTATATGCAGTGTTACAGGAATATAGTGAACAGATATCTAAGTAAAAAAGTCAACACATTGTAGACTAAGTATTAGGTATACTATAATGTGATATTTCAATTTATTCATGAATAAAGTAGCAAAATATTCAAAATTTATCTAATTTTTAATTATCCATATCATAAATAACATATTATTGTCTTTGTAGCTAAAATTGCATATCAATATATGTACACATGAAGAAGATATTTTTAAAATATCAAAATATATACAAAATAAAATAATTTTGTCATTATAACTACTAAGCCTATTTGCCAGGTATGTTATCAAGACATTATAACATATTAAAATGTTTATTAACCAAATAGAACAAAGAAAAATGGATTCATAAGAGGCACATTCAATATGTATTAACCTTTGCATTGTGCAATCATAGTTTATCTTAGTTTTGTGCAGCAAAAACAAATGATTTGTGTAAAATGTAAATTATAAGAAGCAGAATTTTGACAAATATTTTTGCTCACGAAAAAAGAATTGTACACTTATTTTACAAAAACGGAAAACCTGTTTGATATAGTAGTATCAATAAATTGAATACACATATTTATTTTGTATTGTAAAACTGTTATTATAAGATGGAACAATTAATTTGCAAGATAAATAATACATTTGTCTGTCTATTGTGCATGCTGTGGGCATACAAACTCAATGTATCCATTGCACTTTTGACATAGTGTCTATCTTATATAGGGCACATTGTACAGCTTGTACAGATTGTCATTGTATTGTTGTATTATGTTTTTTGTTGTCACAAAATGATGCATAGTTAAGCATGCCAAGGAGCTGGCATCAAAACTTAAGATAAATGATTTCATAATTTCTTTGTACAGTCTTTGACAGTTCATTAATGAATAAATGGCATTTAGAATGATCATTTTAATGAAATGAAGGATGGATTTTTATCTAAATAACAAATGAGTTATAATCAGCCATGTCAACTATGTTGTAAAATACATTGTTTAACCACTTCTATATCTATGTAGTATGTACTTGGTATAGCCAATAAAAAATGAAAGCTATAAATTCCTCATAAATTTTGTATTTTTAACTGGTTGCATCTTCCAAAAACTGCATCTGTACAAATAAAAATGGTTGTACCCATTAGATTGTATGAACTAAACCATTTATCATTACAACTCTATGCTATAATATCACTTCCACAAATTTATTAAAAAGTTAAGCAACTTATTTAATTAGTTTATATATATAATATAATTAAGTCATACAATTTGTAATTTAGAAGTAATGCAATTTTTTTATGACAAACTTAATTTTGACTGGTGCATTAGCATCAGATTGAATAATGCAAAAGTTAAGTAACATGATAATAAGGAATATAACAAAAAGAAAAACCAGATGAAAACATTCAAATTATTTACCAAAAGAATTAACAACTTGACAATTGATTTGAGTATTTTCTAGGGTGTTAATTATGTGATATATACATTTTAAAATAATTTTCAAACAATTTCTAGCTATTTGTTTACTAAGTCTGAACTGGTTAAGTAATAATTGTATGAAAGTGATACACATTAAATAAATTTTATACATCAATTTATAGAAACATTATTATATTAAAAAAATTAAAAATACTTTATAGAAAAGTAAAATGATATATAACAGACATACATAACAGAAATAACAGTAATGTATAATATATTAATACTTTTAATAATAATATAAGAGATTAAATTATTTCTAAAAGAAATATAAGAAAAGATAGTTTAATAACATTACTTATACATATAATGTATTTAATTTTTCCTGATATTATCAATAAAATAATTTTTTATAGTATTAATTATAAATAATTATTGTTTAGCTGATTAATATTGAATATTCAAAACTATCTTACGATAAATTTAAATAAAGAAAAATAATATAAATATGTATTTCTGTTAAAGTGAAATAAACATTTTACTAGATAATTAAAATTTATTTTATCAAATGATTTTATTTTTTCCTAAATGCAATTCTTTTTGAGGAATAAATCATGTATATTTTCCAAAAATATTACCAGAAATATAAATATAAGTTATAAAATAAATAAAAATAATATATTAATTATTCATAATAATATTTCAAATACTAAATAATTATTGTAAAAATTATAATTTAGATTATATTAATTTATTTAAAGTTATGATTATTTTTATATTTTTTTAGTTAATTTATATATATATATATATTATATATATGGCTTATATAAAACCTTCTATATTATATTGTATTTAAAAATATTACTTAATAAAATTAATAAGATTTTTTATTTATTTCTAATATTTAAATTATGATAACAAATAAAATCATTTATAACTAATTATTTTACTAATATTTTAAGCTTAATATATATATATATATATACATTATTAATATTTTAATTACTTTTATTTAAATATAACAGTTTTCAATATAATTTGTTTTAAATTGGTCAGAATTAAATATTATTCTGTATTAATCATTATATTTGTTTAATTTCAGCTAGTATAATTGAGAGCAAAGTTTTGGTATATGTATTAATCAGAGTCAGAGATTGAAAAAAAGGTTTCTAGTATAGATATCTATATATTATATATATTAATTTTATTTAATATATTATATAAATATATATAAATATATTTAATTAATTTGAAGTAACTATTGTGTATTAATTGCATTTCACTGGTTAAATAAATAATAGCTCATGTCTATGGCATATTTAAGTATACATTATATACATTCCTAATCATCTTCATATAAAACATGTTATTTTGTCTACTCTGCAGCTCTACGGCTACTCAATTCATCAACCATACCTGCCTATTGCATTTCTCTTAAGGTTCAAACCAACCAAACATTTTTGGCAGGTTGGCTATCTCCAATGGGGCTACTATATCCAACTGGTAGAAGATCTCTAAAAAATTAGAAATAACCAAAGCAAGTGCTTTAATTGCATTTGCAGTCATGGACAGAGATGGATAAAGGACAACTGAGCCTAACAATATAATTTGGCCCAATTTGTGGACTTTATGAGAAACACAATTAACTGTTCCTATATGATATCTCCATGTTATTGTTAATAATAATAAATATAAAAAGTAACCAGATCACAATTTCAAAAATATTAAATTTAGTTAGTTAAATATAATTTTACTTCTGGATCAAGTTGTCCTTTTGGGCTGAGTTGTCCTGTTAATATTATTTATCTGTCTAGAGGGGAAAATTATTTTAAATATTTGTTTATCTAATAACAATATTAATATTATTAATAAGAATAAAAAATGTGAATATAAATACTTTATTTAGTTATATTTTGTAAGAAGCAGCCTGGCTGTTTACAATTATTTTAAATTATTGGAATGCCATTTTTCATAAAATTATTAAAAAAATTGTTTATTTGTATCAATATTGGATAGACAAATAATGTATTTTAAATTATTTGCCCCTCTTAGACTTAAATAATGGACAAATAACATTTACAGCATCCTTTTTTACTTATTAGTACCAATATTGGTTATGTTTTTCATGTTGACATTATGTCATGGTGACGTTTTGTCATGGAGATGTTATGTTGTGGTTATGTTTCAAGCGTGGATCCAGGTGGGGCAGGGGGGGGGGGGGCGACCCCACACCCTAGGCCTATATGAAAAATAAATAAGCACCCCAAAGAAATGGACTTTTGTGAAAAATTACTATAAAAATGACTGTAAATTTAAATTATTGGGGTGATCGCCCCCCCTATGAAACATTTCTGGATCCGCGCTTGGATGTTTTGTCATGTAATGTCTATAGAATTAGAGTTATATATAGTCTATAGACTTAAAGAATAACATATAAATAATAAAATATGTTTCATATATATAATACACTTACTTTAGCAGGTTTAATATAATTCGCTTTCACTAGAAACTTTCCAGTCTTCATTTTCGTAAAAAAATAATTAATAAGTTTTGCGTTTAATACAAATATTGTATATGGACCATATACAATTTATGGTCGGTAAAAGACTGACCCTTTAACCAATTTTTGGCTTAAATATAGCGGTATAAAATGTAAATAAAAAAGTGTTATATTAAAACACATTTTATAAAGTATATTAAATATACCGTGTGACTTACACCAAATCTTATATGCTTGTCAGAATATTTAAAAAAATAAGTGTTAATATTTGAAACTATATGGTACACCAATTTTTTTATACAAGCTTTTTATACACGCTTGGCTCTTATTTAAGTAGTAGAATATTATATCACACTATAGCTTACATTAACGCGCTACATATCAAAAACAATTAAGTGCATGTTATGCTAATTGACCGTTAGTGTAATTATATCAAATTACACTTTTTATGTAGATAAAAATTTTAATAGTAGTTATACCAATGCGTATTTGTGTATTCTGTCAGCGAATTTTTATGTTGTGAATCCATAAATCTTATAGGTGTGGGAGATACAGCAAAAGCTGGGATGATCTTCACAATTTTAAATCAATAATTAATCAAAGTGTAATCATTGTCAATCAACTTTTCAATTTTAATTAATACAACATAATATTTATATATACGTAGATAATTAATTATTGAATGAATAAAGAAAGGCTTCGAATTTTATTTACCGATCTAACAATCGGGGGAGCAAGCTCCATTGTAATATGTCCGCCATGCGGTTATATACATATATATATATATATATATATATATATATATCAAGAGATTAATTGCATGTGTTATATATAAAATATCGTATTCCCATATTGTTTAAGAAGAGATTGTTTACAATTTTCTGTTACATGCTTTTTTTAATAATATAGTTGTTTATTAAGAAATTTTGTGAATTTATAGTAATTGATTATGATTTTTTTTCTCTATTCACCCGTTACTATTTCAAATCATAATTTTAATGTTTTAATTTCGCTTGAAAAAAGTATTTTTATTAATGAAATCGAAGCCATGCTGGTCGCATAATTTTTGTGTTTTTTATTACAAAAGTGTTATATGAACTAAGAATTAAATATATTCTCATAAAATAAATGATACAAAGCCGAAATTTATCTTAATTAAACATTATTAATTAGTCTCGAATTGTGTAGGCTACCCTCCTTATAACAATTCGAGGAAGTTTTATATTTATTATATATATAATATATATAATTATTATATATGATATTTATATTTATATTAGGAAACCGCATGAGTATTTTTGAGGAAGGATTACATTAGGAAAACATGAGCATTTTCGAGGAAGTAGGTATTATATTGGAAAAATATGAGAATTTTCAAGCAAGTCTTATTCGAGAAATAATTTTGACCATACGAAATTGAGAAGCATACGATTAAAGACAAATCATAACAAATGCTTGAGAGAGGATATACAGCATTTAATTAGGGTCTTAATATACAAGACTCGCCAATATAAATATGTTAACCACTATTTAAATGATATATAATCAAAGTAAACATTTCTATTCAAATACACACACATAAAGATGAAGCATCATCTTTGTAAACCCCTTTACAGTCAGCTAGTTTATAACCGATGGAGATGATGACAGAATACTTCAATTGTGTGAAGAGATGCGATGAAGATTTCGTATTGACCCTGCATGGACACAGTTTACGAATGCGTATTCGCACTTAACTTTATATTTAACAAACATAATGTACACTTTACGGTAATCGAAAATCCCAAAATAAGGATATGCAATCCTGTGAAAACTGCTACATTGACGGTTCGGGCAAGTATAAGATTCTCTGATGTAATTGATTTTGATATAAGTCCTCAAACAATGAATTCGAGCGTTATTGTGACATTTTATCCAACAAAAGGGTTCCATATTTTAACAGAAGAAAGCAGATCCTTTTTCAACAAGATGGGGCTTCAACCCATTACAGTTTAAATGCACGCCAAATCTTAACTGACAATTTGCCAAATCAATGGATCGGGGCGAAGAGGATCTATCGAATGGCCTGCAAGGTCACCCGATCTAACTGCGTGCTACGTACCTACTGGCTATGATTTCACCTTCGTCACAAAGTGTACACTCCATGCACAATCTTTCCTACTCTAAACGAACTGCAGAATACAAAAATCAGAGAAGACTGGCTGATATCCTCTCGATCTTTTTCATCAAACAATGAGAGATTTTCCGAATCGTGTTGAGAAATGCTTTCTTATTCGGGACTAAATGGAACGATGGTGGTTTATTCGAGGACTAAATGTACGTACTTCATTTAAGTTTGCTTTGAGTATTAATATTATTAAAAACAATTATACATTTAAATAGATTTAGGATCATGACAGCAAAATTAATGCTGTACCATTAATTTAATTTTACTAAAAATTACGCTGACGTTTGCGATATAAAAGCTAATTTCAAAAAGCTCTTCAGAAACAATATATATTCATACAATCAAGTTCTAAGATTTTTATCAATCAGAATCTATAGTGTAAATATATAATTTACTAAAACAAAGGCTTCTGATTTAATGAATGTATGATCAACATACATATATTCAAAAAACAATAGTTGCAAAATAGAACAAATAGTTACATGTCCTTAATTTGGGTAATATAATTTGACACACCATATAATGTGGATGTTAAAATGTGTCTTCAATCCATTCGGTCAATTACTTTATTATAGTTAATGTGCACACTATTATAACGCAGTGTCTGGGATAGAATACACAAAAAATAGTTGAAATAATATTTGATAGAATTCAGCATGGATTATAATTTGGTCGTTCTTAAGAAAATTGTCCTGGGGGGCAATAGGCAGAAGGGGAAAACCCCTGTAATAATATAGAACTGTGCTGAATTTTTTTTGAATTCATGAGTTATATATTTGAAACGTACGCCTCTCCATTCTTTGATGTTATTACTAGAAATTTTTTAATTACTTCCGCGTGACACAACATTTGGGATGAAATATGAATATTATAGGTACCAAAGCTATCAAGACAAAAATGATATATTAAATAAGTAAAGGGCATTAAATTGTAGAGGTAATTGTGATACACTAGTTCACATGAAAAATAATGGGGGGTGGCTCGAGCTCCCCTGGTTCTGACACCGTTGTTACGCAGACGCACGAAGACTTATTTGATTTTAAGATTATTTTGGAGATTACATATGTGTTTACAGTCAGTTTATTATTTGATGTTTTTAAATAATAAATTAATGACTATGAAAGATATTTAAAAAATTAAGCAGAAATGTATTATCACGAGTAAAAGTACTATAATAAAATATAACATTTAAAATCATACTGGAAAGAGAAAAAAATATATGACTGATATGGATACAGTTGTTTATTTGATAAATGGGAAGAAATATAATTAAATTAAAAGCAGAACATTTGCGCATACATAGGATAATTGTAACTATAACTGTATTGGTATAATAACATCACTGTCGATAGTATATTCAAAGATAAAATATTATTATAATTTTAAATGGACAGCAAGAATGAAGACACCAATGACGCAGGACACAATTAATAACATAGACGAACTTGCTGAATAGAATACATCACCGAACAAAGTAGCAGTACATGCACAAATTCAAAATAGAGAGTTCGTTTTTTAGTAACAGTACTGAGATTTCTGCGTGTATAAGTTATTATCACACTATTAGTTAGAAAAAAATTGATCCCAATCTCGAACAAACAGGTGTGTTTAAAAGTATTAATCAATGATATAAGTGGAAGAGTTGTAGTAGTATACAATGTAAAGTAAAATCCAGGTCTGGAAAAATTACTGATTTGAATTAATAATAGCAGGCACTCAAAGTCGTACGGAACGCCATGTTATCGTTGTAGAGTAACGCATTCAGAAAACATCAAAAATATGTAAAATATTGTTTGTAACTGTGTCATTGAGTAGTAGCAAAAGGAGTTCTGAAAACGATAGGAAATATATATTAACATACTATAACTAGTAGCAAACTATATATTTGTACATTATAATTTATACGTACATATATATATTATTTCTAAATTATAAGCAGTCTATAGTGTAATTTATTTTATTGTAATCAAGTTGATAAGTTAATGTGAAATGTACGTTTTTGTAAAAATAATGAAGTTATGTATAAATTATAAATAAGTAAATAATAAAAATAAAGTACATAATTAATATAATAAAGAATATCGCTAGTTACAATATATTCTACTTATTTTTTGTATTAAAAAAATATATTTTATATAATTTTATGGATTTTACATATGTTTGCATTGAAAATTTATAGTACAAATTATTGTAATAAAGAAAACAATTAATTCTTAAAATATCTGTTCCCAGAAAAATGTGTATAAATATTAATTCATGCTACAATATTTTATATTTATTGTACTATACTTTTCTTATCATACTTTCTGCAACATAATAAAAACAACAAAAACACAAATCTGCCAAAATCAACGAAACAGTAGCAACAAACATAAAAGTTTTAGAAGAATTTTGCTTCTAATTCAATTAAAAATAATAATCTTATACCTTGTCAATTAATTTTTATCCGAGTGAAACAACAGCATAATTATTTGCAACACTTGTCCGTTCTTTGCATTATATTTGGGTATGTAAAGGTATATATCTAGTAATTTGGCATATAAAATAAAAAAGTAAAGGTTACTTTAGCTAATATAGTACATTCAGGTAGTGAAAATCATAAATACATTATGATATAATATGCCTGAATGTTATTGATCAATGATTTTATTGATTAATTGTTGCGGGCGGATCTGTCAGCGGGAGAACTTCCTTTTACTAGATATGTGAGTGTGGCGTGGGTAGAGAGAGAGAGCAAACAGATTGCAAACACTCTATGCGCCGTCAACAAACATCTGTCCATTTTTATTGATTTAACGATCACAAAGTTGACATTGCTAGTACAATTTCAGTTACATTTTTTATATAGATATTGGATACAAGTATTCCATAATTATTATGTTGAGTAAAGAATATGTGGTAATATGTAATGCATTAATAATCGCGAATTCTTTTTCTTGAAAGTACAAAAATATGATAAATTATTGTAACCTAATCAACAAACACACTAACTAAACAGTAAAACACAAAAAAGTATAATGTGTTGTCATAGGCTAAGAGAGCATTTATGTAACAAATGAAAACTCACTGTCATCTCATCCGAAACATGGAATGTGGACTGTTGCTACATAATAAAATTTTATACATAAAAGTTTCTGAAATATTTTTTGAATAGTATATAAAAGTATATAAAAGTATACACGTTTATTACTTAAAAAATCATTTAAAATAAAAGAAACGGAAGCACAGGATAATTTACGATGAAATATTTTTTTTGTGTTGATACAATTATAATATTAAAATTATTTAAAAAAATTAAATATAGCAAATCAGCCTCAGTAAAAAGAATAAAACATTAAAAAATAACAATTATTTGATAATAATGACTATGTAATACTTATCTCATCTGTCTGAAACAATCCACCAAACTCAATATTATTATATTGTGTCATTATAAATTATATTTTTCACAAAATATAATTTAATGAAACTTACAGTATACTATATATTATGTATACTAAATATAATTTAATGAAACTTACAGTATACTATATATATTATGTATACTAAATATAATTTAATGAAACTTACAGTATACTATATATTTCTTTCAACAGTATACACACTCAAATTATGTATTTATCGTAAAGATATTTTAAAAATTAAACAAGTCTAATAATCACCATCCCAACTCTATCAATACAACATACAACTATCTCCTGATGCGTATGTAATAAAGTGTTAATAGCGGTTTAGAAAACCCACCCCCTGACAAAAACCTTTACATTTGTTAAGCAGGGAATATATTATTTATACAATAATTTTAAATCAACTATATTGTAGATTCTATGTGAAATTGATTAGTACAAATGTTTAGTTAAATATATACAAGATCAGTAAATTGGAGCTGATGTGAGATATAGGTCAACAGAACATGACATATTGATATGGTAACAAGTTTTGCAATCAATTAAATAACTAGCGAAATCATACAGAAAAAACATGCGACTAATGTCGTAAAAGAAAATTATATACAAACACAAATAATGCATTAAGTTTAATATTTTTTATTCTGTTTTTTAATTCCTCTTGACAAAAAAATAACGCCCTGAAAATCTCTAAAAACATATTGTTTCTGAAATTTTGCTAAATTTTTAAGTTCCTTGACAATCCCCTGATTTCCTATTTATAATATAACAATATGATTAGCGCCAATATTTTAAGGCAGAGGAAACTAGTTTTCACAATCGACGTACCCAGATTCCATTGTATGATAGTTGATCGGGGTTGGGCTGACCTCGTAGATTACACCGTCACCTTGGCTGTAGTGGAAAAAATCAGAAATTTCATAGATTTAATATTGCAAATAAATTTAACCAACTGTTAGTTATTATTTTGTCACTATAGAATAATTACACCATAAATTAAAACGGCAATATTACAAATGAGCTCAGTTTTATTGAAACATGATATGTGAAGATCTATGTGAAAATCTATGACTGCCGAACTAAAGTAATTTTTGTATAAAAATAATAATATACAAACACCGAGTCATAGTGTGACACATTTTCCTTCGAATTCTTGCCAACTTATCAGATATTTTCATACAAATTTTATTTTATCAATTTTTTTTTTAGAAACCTAACGAGTTTTTAAACATAAATCATGCAGTCGTCATCATCTTGTGTTTCCTTTTTATCTGTTTGTATTTGCCTGATTAAAATAAGTATAAGTTAGTTATCGTATAACTGACTAGCTAGAAATATTTCTTCTTCCAGTTTCAATGATGAAGCATACCGATAGAGAGTCTAAGAAGAATTCATTGCTAGTTTTTAAAATAATAACAAAACTCCATCAATCACGTTCATAAATAAAAAGCGGCTGAATTTCAATCGAATGAAAAAATTATTATTATTTCTAAATACTGACACATTTATTATAATGACCTTGGAGAACTGAAATGTACATCTGATACATCTTGATAAAAAAAGAACAATAAATGGAGAGCTGAACAAGCGGAAATTATCAGTTGAAAAAAATACTTAGGATTAAACAAAACAATGTTCATTTTAAAATAACTGCGTGACATAATGTATTTCTACAGTTAAGAAAAACTGAGTCGTAACATATTTAACTGTCATACATATTCAGTTTTCGATAAACAGTGTCCGAATACTTTAATTTATTATGAACAAATCAATAAATACCTCTGTACTTCAATATTTCGAAATCCTAAAGCACCTATAAACAGATACATTATTGTTGAGGCATATGTGAAACGTATCCCTATGTGTACTGTATAACGTTTACATTTAACTAATAGTAAAGGATCACATTCTACTCCATTATTACTAAGCGCCACAACAAATAAACAAATAATAAAAAGGACCATAAATTATCAAAGCGAAAACAACATTATTTAATAATGTCAAAATGGTTTAAAGGAAAAAGCAATATGCATGACTAAACTCCAGAAGTTAAACAAAAGGAATGAGTTATCATCAAACCACAAATATGTTTTTTAATGTTTACATTCCAAACATAGCGTGTAACCTACTCTATGTAAAAAAGGCCAAGAAGCAGAAGCAGAAAAATAACTGGAATAGATCAGATGATAAAGAAGAAGAACACGTGTAATAAACGATACTTATAATTAAAAAAGAAGAAGCGGTGACTCTAAAAAAAATGTCGGACCCTCAGTGGCGAATTAATTAACCATCTCCAGTTAAGATGCACAAACTTAGCTATCTTACATATATTGAATTAGATAGGCGACAAACTACTTATTAGAAAATATGTGTCACCAATTGTGAAAACGGTGTGTATAAAGTAGTTTTTTGTATTTACAAGGTGTTAATAATTATACAGGATAGTTAATAAATCTATTCTGTACAGGTAAAATATTTATTTTCGCTTCAATAATTATTCTTTCCTATGATAGAAATCTTCGTTTCACCATGAATGTTAATGATACATTTCACATTACGTTCTTATAAATGTTTCATACTACTAATATACAGCATCGTATATATGTAACCGTACAACACTCACCTGGTGAAGATAGGCAAAAACCAGAGACCGCAATTATCTCCAAATACTGCTCGGAAATTTGCTCCTCGTCCCAAAGTAAATGGTAGTTTACAGGGCCCAGTAGAAAGAAGGGTTGGTCGGAATGATTCTGAAATAGAAAACAATAAACTCAAGAGCTATAAATATAAAAATGGAATAGACTTCATTAAATTCAAAGTGACATCAATATATATTGAGGGTTCCTACGCTTTTCACCGGGTAAAATTACATGACTTTCTAATGACTTTTCCATGACATACTTTTGTATATACTATAATAAAGAGTAATTATATACCTACCCATAAATTAGTCAATTTGGAGTTTCAATTAATTTAGGGCAAGAGTGCACAATTTTTTGTTGAAATTTATATAACCTATTATGTCATGAAATAAAGTTACTTAGTAAAAAAATTGAGTGACACTTTCCCAATTTTCCATGACTTTTTTTTAAATATTAAATTTTTCCATGACTTTCCAGGAGCGTAGGAACCCTGTATATATATATATAAATGTTTGTTTTTCAATTTCGAACTTTAAAAGTTGTATCTAAACATCCATAAAAGACGTCAGTTAAATCTGTAACACTAAATAAATCCTGTAATATTAGCATTTAATTAAGACTGAGAACAATTCTTTATTTACATAAAAAAACACGTAACAATTAGCAAAAAGTTTCAGTGTGACAAATATAGTAAAAATAGGATTAAATTGAATACAATAATAATATTAAGTCATTAATTAAAATTACCAAAAATGTTAAAGCTATATTACTAAATAACTATGTACGAGAAAATCAAATTGTAATAATAGTCTTCTATATTGTTGTCAACTATTTTTTTATTACATAAACCATAATATATGAATACAAATCAATGAATGTAGACTGTGACACCCATAGAAGTAAACAGGATGTAAAGTAGTATATTACCTATAAATACCCAAGATGATACCCCAAATAAACACAAAAATATCAAATTTATTATACCTTATATATTGGTTGAACCATTATTACACAATGTAGTATACTGACTTAATGAACAATAATGTTAAATTATTCCATTAAAGATACACCACATAATACTACATCTCATAATAATCTAAAACCATGAAAGGTTCAAAGTTCCACACCATTCTTTAGTCACCTCTTACCCTGTTAAAATTATAAATTTCTATTATTACTAATATTCTGATTTATGATATGGTCTTTGGATTTGTGTGGCTGTCTTTTAAATCTATAGGTTTGACTCCACATCTTATCCCTCCGGGCCTGTTTTTGTAGAGTACACGCTGTTTTTGGGATTAAACAAGTTTTAAATTAATATTAGTAATATAATTCGGTCAAAATTGTTGATATTTCTTTATATTATTCTCATATTATTATATTTTGCTGTTACTATATTTCAATCGTATTAATCATTTTTAGTTCTTTAATATTTCTAATTTGTTTTGGGGGGAAGTATTAAGGAGTGGAAGGAAAGTTATAATCTGCCATTAGTATATGAAAATAATTTATATTAACTGTTTATATAAAAACATTTGATAACCTACCCAGTGTCGTCGTATTTCGTAGCGTTAGCCAAATATGATAGCCAAATAGTCCCACGAGACAAATAGCGAAAAGAATGGCAATAAAGAACACGAAGAGGATGTTGAATTTGTAAGCAGGGATTTCATCCAGAGGATTCTGCAAGGCATCAACGAAAATAACCGTTTATTTCATAAGAGTTTTTAAAAATAAAATTCATGTTTAATTTTAGAATAATATAATCAACTATTAAAAGATAATAGTTTTAACATAACATGAAAGATCAATTTTGAAAAGTATACATGACTAAACAAATTTAATTTATTAAATCAAAATTCCAAACAAAAATTTATTCCTGAAAGTCTAAAAATTGTTTAATCCTTCGAACGTGGACATACTTTTTAGGGTTTGCTACGTGGAGGTGGGGCGGGGGTATTTTACCCCCCGAAAACTAAACTTCCTATCATCTGATTAAGCTGAAATTTGGTATACAGATACCTCCTAAAGACTTGTCGAGCGATTTTTATTTTTTTTAAATTAATCGAATGGTATCATTTTTATGACCTGATTACGTCATAAACTCCGCTTAGGAAAACTATAGGAAAATAACCATATATGCTATATATTGACCAATAAATGTTATATAATTTTTGTTCAATGTGACCAATTGACTTGATTGTTTTTGCATCTGATTCTAGATCACAAGATTTATATTTGTTGATATATTTTTATAATTATACTACTAATATAAAAATAAGCTATAAGTAGTATAAATGCTATTTGAGTATTATTTTAAATTGCTGGTTATTTTAATAAATAATTATATTATTCAAGTTAAATGGTTACAATTTACGATAAACTTATTTTTTCTATTAATGTTGCAAGTTTCAGCTCCTAATATTATCGGCAAGTATGAAAACCCAATGAGGGCCTATAAAATGGATCAATAATAACACCATTGTTTCTGGTATGTAACATATTCGAAATTATATTTGTTATATTTTTTAGTTTGATAAAAGTTTTTTAGTCACTAGGTATATAAAAAAATCAGAGTCAAACGTTTTATAGTTTAATGAAAAACTTAATTTATTTGAAAAAAATATTGGCATACCCCCTCCACGTACGAAGAGTTAACAACAATAACATAATTATCTGCAGGTATGACTGCATAATTTTCAAGAAAGAATATGTATATTTAATACACAACGTTTATTGGAATACTGTTAATGCATCAGTATGCATAGGAAGAAACAATTCAAATGTTTAAAAAATACATACTGGTAGATTTCAGGTGTGAGTGGAGATTATGGTGATTTAAGTCTAATGGACTGACTTGCAAACAGGGGAGGATATTCGTATGACCTTAGCTCACCCAGAAAATCTTCCACACAGTATCATTTCCAACAGGTTTGATATGAATTCTATTTCCCACACATCGAGGAATAAATAGAGGTTTGAAAATTTAATGGATTTTAATTATTTTTTAATGTTACAGCTACCAGCTTATATAATTTCATTCAATATACTGCAAAGCTACGATAGTATATATTTGAAACAATATTACTATATAATATTATGAAAAGCAAGTAGCCTATATAGAAATAAATATTAAATATTTCAAAAATCATTAAAGTAATTAAAAAAAGTTATCTACAAAATTCATAGAGGAAAATCTAGTTTGAAATTCTATCGAATTAAAACTAGTACATGTACGCATATTACTCTTAGTAATTCATTTATGTAATTTTACATTATATAAATATATATATACAATAAAATAAACATTATTGCTATAGTATGTAATTAAGTTTTTTTCAATTGTCCGTTTTAAAAATTAGTTTTTATTAAATATAACTATAACTTCAATGTGATGGTCTGAGTAGGCATGAGGGCCAAATATATTACAACACCATGTTGCATTATAAATTTTTGTCGTAGTTTTTCGTAAAAAAACAGTTAGCTTTCAAACAATTATATCACATATATGTAAGAGAGGTTATAAAATATACAAATTCAAAATATTAAATAAAGCAGATTTAACTTTCAAAAGTTACGGTAAATTAAATTTAATTAATGGAAAATAAAACACTTATTTACAATTAGAGATATGTAAAAATAGATGTAACAATATTGCAATAGTTGGTATATAATTGGCAGTAACTACACAGAAATTATTAAATAAAAATGTAATCCAATAAAATGCAAACATTAAACTGCAATCAAATTTAATTAGACCATAATGATATATTTCAGCAAAAAGATCACATGTAAATACAGATTTAAAAGATGTCGGGTATATTCGTGCTATTCGTATATGTTAATATGAAATTAAAGAAGGCATTCCGCAAACTGTCTATTTCAATTATAAGCATTTTAAAAATTATTATTCTTGAACAATTTAAAAAAAGTAATTTCATTAGACTGAATAAATAGCAACAAAGATAAAGCGTATAAAAAGGTAAGCAGAAAAGCAATGCGGAATATTAGAAGTCGTTCAAATTAATTTTCCTGAAATGAACTAGCCTAGCACAAATATAAAAGTTCAACATACAGCTTTCTTATAACAACTATTATAACGGATTTCCAGTGTAATACTTATCTTTTAATTCAAAATAGCATGTGCCAAATCACACGTTGATAGGTTTAAATAATTAAAGAATACGAAATTGGTAATTCACAAAGTCTTAATATAATACAGAACAAATGTTTTTTGTTATATGGAGATAATATTGGCAGGCAAGCCCATCAGATAGATTTAAGGTAGGTGTTATAGAATCGAGTTAATTAATATTAAGAGTGAAATAAAAAATAAACATTCTAGAATATAAACAACAATAAAATAAAGTGAAGCCTATACATTAATAATTAAAAACACTAAATCGATGAAAACACATGTTCAATATAATAAATGTCTTACTTAGCTGCAATAAAGATTATAATTGATTGTTGTATTTAAAAGCATCGTGAAAATAATTACAAAGTTAGAAATCATGCTAGTATTGTGGATAATATTGGATATGCTTGAGGCTATGCCAATAAGACAATTTAAATAATGACACTAACAAATAATTCTAATAAAGCTTAAAATATCTGTCAATGCAAATACTTTGGATTTAGTAAAAAAAATATCAAAGCCACAACATTGATATAATATGTTGGTAGTCATTTTTAAATTAAAAAAACGTTTATGTGAATAGCACACCTCATATTCAATATGTACATTATAGATGGATTACTTGTTAATGTTCGTTAAGCCTATAAACCTAATTAGCATATATTCAAATCATAACACTTTCCAAAATTAATAAAATCAAATACTAAACTTAGCTTTAGCAACAAAAAAATATTCAACTACTAAACACGCGCATCATATAATCAATATAATTGATATTATAATAACAAATCCTATATTTTTAAATATTGCTGCGAAATAAAAACTAATTTTCAAAATGTATTTCCGAAAAATTAATCTTATTATAATAAGCCATTACTTATAAAAATTGGAATCGCAAACATGATTATATTCTATTTAGTACAATAAGGGACTAGGGATTACATTGTTTTAATTCGCTTTTTTATATCACATGTTAACTAAATAATATACTGTTATTAAAGAGTTAAGCGTGATACATCAAAATTATTAAACGATTTCAAAATTAATAAACAACGACGCGAACATGCATAACTCTTTAATAGCAATATATTGTAAGCTGATGTTGACAACTTTTAAAAATAATACCAAAAACGACAAAATTGATGGAAGACCATTAATTTTAATTTGTTTCATTTTATATTAATTAATTAATTTCATGTCAGTTGATGTGATGTTTTATTTGCAAAAAAATAATATACCACGGTTACCAATATATCTATTAAAAGCCTAAGTCAGTATATTTACTAGGCCAATATATGTGGATTTTCAATCCGTTTTACATTAGATTTATATATATTGAGTTTAGATAGGAAATTATCAATATCAGCTTATAGTAAATTATATTCAAAAATAATAATATATTCTCAAAACTTGAATGTTACGGGCAGTATAATTGTATACGTGCAATTGATGAAATACAATGACAACATATTCCTGAGTTTGGTCATTTAGCTGCAATTATATTGGTACACAGACAGCTTACTAAGTTTCATCTACACACATTGACTCACTTTCAGCTACATAGAATGTACTTTTTATAAAATGTTATACTCTAAACAAAAAAACGATGTGAAGAGTTCCGCCTTAATCCTTGTAAAAGCATATTTTTGTCATAAACGTGCTCATATGAACTAAATGTATGTAATATATTTAATTTGAATACAAAAATAGTAAGAACAACTCTATTTTTCTTGTAATAATCGAGTTATTCTTATAAGTGGATTATACAATAAATATACTATATGTATGCAATACATATTTGATTTACCATCAAATATTTTTTACAAAAATAAATGTTGTGCATCTGTCTAGGAAACTTTTATTCCGATTCATTGATGACTAATTTTCTGTAACACTAACAAGACAGTTTTGGATGAGACGGTTAATTACCTTTGGTGTTGTATAGTTAGCATCTTCTCTATATCCTCGCAAATATCCACCCACGCCGAAATTTCCAAATTGACTGGCTGTTGTCTAAATCGAATGGGGACATTTTTTATTTATAAATAAATTTTTTATTGTGCGGTTGTTTTAGGCAGTTTGACAAAAGAAGAATCTAAACTTAATAAAGAAATATTTAGAAAGTAATTATCATTTTGATTAACTGTTCAAAAATAAAAGTGAACCATTTTCTAACCCACTTTTATCAAAGCCGTGTGCAGCCTATAACTTTGTGTAATACATGTCGGTAATATATGTCGGAATAGAGGGCATTGATCCATTTAATATATATTACAGTTTAAATAGCATGAATATCAATTAAATTAGCAGTTGACACTTATATTCATAGAAATATATATGGAGAGAGTGGTTATATGTATGTATGCCTGAAGCAGTCTACTTTACGTTTATAAAATTGGGAACATCTACATTATACAGTCGATGTGCAGTGTTGAAGTTATACTGAGCATTATAATACTAATAAACGAAACGGATAGGATCTAAAAGCTGCTATTAAAGGTAAACTAATACGCATGCTGTAGTAATGTAGTTAATAATAATAATACATTGATTAAATGATAGCATATAACTAAATTAATTTTGAAAATATCATCACAATCTGAGCCATTATGTTTAGAATAGGAGTAACAGATAGATGTTCGTTACTGTATTTGTATATTTGGGCAGTGCGAAATATTTCTAAAATTAAATCGTTGTTGTACTCACGAGTAAGTAAATTCGTTAATTATAATCGACCTCGCAAATTAAATCATATTCCATATATTTTAACAATCGATACCCACAGCTCTGAAAACTGAAGTTATTTTCGCAGTTAACTGTATAGTAAACTGTAGCTAACTCTAACAACAGTTGTCCGAAAAGCTGTAGCTTTTTCGCAGTTAATATAATATATTTAAACTGTAGTTTTCAGAGCTGTGGGTATAGAGATAGAAATCATGTTAAATAACCCATCATATATAATAACATAAATCGTTTTGGGGCTGAAACACTACGAGTAAACCTTAACTTCGATAATTTTAACCCATCATATAAATCATTCATATTTTGCTGTTTTACTATTTTAATTCGGGAACTAAAGAGTTAATGATAATCGTGTTTTCTTAATATATGTTGAAAAATTTATTGTTTAGATATACATTAAAAACACGATCTTTGCACAAATGTTGATAACCATTTTTTTATAATGTTGACATGTTTTGCTCTATTAATTAATAAAGTAAAGCCTGATTAAAATTTTATATCGATTATATCTATTAATTGCAGCAAAAGTCAGTGTTAGCAAGATAATTATTAGAGAGCAGTAACTACAAAGCTTATTATGAATTACTTAAGTAAGTGCCACAAAGCATTACCCGGTTCTCAAAACTTACCTGCCAGAATTTAATGAAATACTGAGCCGTAGTGACGGTTATCCAAAGAGTGTATATAAAGCCATGACCCAGAAAAATGACAAAGAACTTGTAGTTGTGGTAACCAACACAGTTGTTTACCCTAGATCAGATAATGGAGAAACACGTGGAACATTTAAAATGTAATACAAATAATATCATATAATTTACTCAATAATTATTTTTTTAAATTCCAAAATAATTAGATCATTCTTTAATACTTACGAACATGATACATAGTTGTTAAAATAAATGTTCTATTAGCTATTGTACTTTGCAACTGAAAAGAAATTACTTAATCATAATTTTTGTTGGGTTAAAACGTATTTTCAAGGTTGCCAGACAAATTCAAATTAAATTCCGGACGCCGACTGCCAACTTCTCGAAATCAGAAACTGGGACAAAGGAGGGGTGTACTAAACCGGGGCGTTGTGCATCGGACTATTGAACTGCAACACACTTGTTGGAACAAAATAAAAAATTCGTTACATATCGCAGCACCCTAGCTACAAAATAAACATAACAATAGTGAATAAATATGTAATCGCGCAGAGCGAACATTTGTTACCCATTTTCATCTAAATGTTAAAATACACACCTAAAGTTTTCATGATTTAGAAAGTGGGAAATCCGCCATATTTTACCTCATTTGAGGAACACTCAAAAAATCCTAAAATTCGGGACTGTCACGGACAATCCCCCCAGAACACTTGTCATGCTTAACCATAACTATCCCCTCCCAATGCTCCTATATATGTCATTGCATTTGATAATATTTACGAGACCCATGAAAAAAGCAGGACAATCCGGACGTCTGGCAAACCGTTTTTTACTTCTTCAAAAGTGTGCGTATTGGTGTCTTTACTAAAAACTTATTTTCTTTTATTAAATATGCTTATAATTTTTAAACCGAAGGTTTTTTGTAAACATTTTTGAATAAAAATAATATATAACACGATACGAATGTTAAACTGAAAAATATATGTGCTTATTATGGTTTATTTAGGAAACGTAATAATTTCGTAAAATATGACAATTTAAACGTATTTTATTAATATAAATATATATGGCATTACTATATATATTGTATATGTTTAAACTAATTAGTAATATATAATTAGTAACTACATACCAAAATCGATAAAAATAAGTTGAATTGAAATGGCGGAAATCGCCATACTTAAATAAATAAAACAATATTAAAACGAATATTTTACAAGATGCATTTTGACTACAAAGAATATATTGCAATATCGATTTAATGCCCACAGTGGAAGGCACCTGTATATTATATAGTATGTGCATAATCTGTATAAAATCGTCAGTGCAAGTAAGTGTACATGGAAACAGATCCATTGATCAATATGGGAGTAAACAAGATTAATGTGTAAGGGAGTAATGTACCGAATAGATAAGTATGTATAATGAGCAGAATTATGAACTACTCGATTTTATAAGATATGTTAACTATAAAGAGCACTATAAATAAATTAGAAAACCAAAAAATCAGACATATTAAAAATGACAGTATTTATTCTATTATATCCTAATTTTAAATGTTTGATAAAAAAATTAAATATAAATAATTATTATTTTCACATAGTTACCTTATAACCGTATCATGCGACTGCAAAAGTGATGAATTATATACAGTACAAGATATTAAAAGAATTGTTCAGGGAAAAAAGTTAACTTGCTCGAACTGTTTTCCTTATCATTTTTAGAAACGCTTTTCTTCTTCGCGGTTTTCAAAATACATATATTAAATCCACGAGTAAGTATAATATAAAAATAACACAGGTGCATGTGTTCCACATACAGATTAATGTAATTATACCACATTTTAATGAATATAATCTAAAAATAATTTAGCCTCAACTTACCAAGGACAGTGATGATCCATTTTAAGTATACACCTAAATGTGATGAAAAGCACAAGAATGATGTGAATATGATTATACATTTGTGATTACAACACTTTACTACGATTAACACTTTACTAGTATTATTCAATTTGCTAAATTCAAATTCACTTAAAAGTAATACTATAAAAGCAAAACATAAATAACAATTATTTATAAATTGAAAACTTAAAAAAGTTATAAATGTTTATATCGTTAAAAAAATTAATGCTTATTGAACTCATAAAATGGATAAAAGGTATAATAACAATAAGCATACATTAAGATTTTATGTAAAGTGATGTCTTATTTGCATTAATAAATAAGGCATTAGTTATAGTGAACATTAATTAGATATAGTTAGGAAACTGTTTGAAATTATCAATTTGTTATTGCGTTATGTTTTCTTGCATGGTATTACAAATCCTTCGAGTTACATTTTTTAAATTTGTAATCAAGAATTTATGCCTACTCCTAAATATACTATGAATCTTTTGAATTTTATTGACTTGACAGATTATGGAATGTGATCATAAGTATTAGTATGAAATTAGGAAATGTCATCCGCAATATGTTTCATTTAATTAATACTAGTTTATATAATGTCACATAACCTCCATATCTAGAATTATAATTAACAATATGTTTTATTGTAAGGGTTTTAAAAATTTCTTTTAAACACTAAAAAAATGTAAAACTACAAAAAATGTATGAAAACATAGATTTTTTAAAACGTAAAGTGGACTAAAAAATTACGATAATTTTTTTTGACAAATACCCTGCTTTTAGGGTTTGAAATTAACGACATTTTGTATATTAATTTATAGAAATTTAGTGAAAAATAAATGGAATGTCCACTAATACAAAATAATTAAATTATAAGATTAATATTAATAGTTCGTATACGATAGTAAATACAACCAATCTGAAAGACGATGAATAAAACTAATTATGATTAACTAATCACATACCTCAAATTTATATATAAACTTATAAGTCATAACCTACATAGCACACTGCATCAGTTTTAACCAATAATAATTAAAATCTCAAAGTTGATCCACGCTGGGGACTAAATAAATGTCAGCAAAGATGACGTCAACTAATTACACTTATAAGAATTATGTTTAACAAAAGATCTCTGACTACGACATCGCGACAGATCAATAAAGTTGCACTATACTAAGTTCCAATAATAGCATAGGCCTAATCTATATATTTGTAGATAGAAAATATGTAAATAATACAATAAATGAATACAAAGTTTGGTTTATTAAGTGAATGATTAGAGTACATAATACATACATCTAAATGAGAACTATAGGTTATTTATGCGGAATATTCATACCGAAATTTGTAATCGTAACATTTCTAAAAATGGCTTAAAATTAAGTATAAATATACAAATAATCCATTATTTTTTAATAGTATGTTGACTTTAGGTGCCTTCTAAATTCATAATCATTAATCTAAGATTTTCTAAAAGCACAAGATATGAACATGAAATTTTCACACAGTGAACACTATTTTTTGTGGATTATATGGTATAACTTTTTATTTACTCAAACCCGATTTGTTACCTTGCCCAGCGGGTATTATAAAAGTAGAAACATTTCTAATTTTGTTTTTGAATCTTATTGGCTTTCACGTGCGTCTTTACTGTAGACCTGCTGATGTTCAAAATAGCTACTAGAGGGTGATAACAACATATCGATTAGTTTGTATTGCGATGTTTATTATTTTTGTTACAGTGAAATCACTTTTGCTGAATTCTATATTATATAATGAATATCAAGTATTCTATTATTTATAGATTAATGTTATACTTATACTTATTTTATACTAATTTCATCACCCACTGGAAAATCAAACTTCCTATTATCCGATTAAACTGAAAATTGGTATACAGATACCTCCTAAAGCAGGGGCGCCGGAGCGCCCAGAACTTTGGGGGTGTCTTAGTCACGAGCGAGCGAAGTGTTCAATTTGCGCGAAGCGCAAAAAAAATTTTGAGGTTTATTTACTAAGGCTATTACTCTATATATTATTGAATAAAAAGAAAAAACGAAAACGGCTCACAACTATTGATACCATTATATTTATTGGAGGAAGGGTATAACATAGATCAATAATAACACCATTTTTTCTGATATTTAAAAATATTTGAAATTATATTTGTTAGTTCGATAAAAGTATTTTAGCCATTGATTAAAAAAGTCAGGGTCATACGTTATATAGTTCAATCAAAAACGTAATTTATTTGAAAAAAATGGCATACGTATACGAAACATAAATACTTGCAACAGAAATTGAAAATAATTTTTAAAAAACATCAATAGAAAATGTCATTAAAAAATTAACCAAAAACGTTATGACATGCTTGTGTTAAAAATCATTCCTATTTGATGAGATTAGGAATTTTTCAGATTTATAATACCAGAAAATATTAACCCAATAGCCAATTGATAGTGTGACTAACATTAAAAATAGAAAATGTTAATAAATTCTGTTCGCGTGATTTCATGATCTGGATGACAACTATCCCTTATGACATTTTCAGCTGAATTTCTGATGCATACCTAATACGATGAGCAAATAATATAAAAATGATAATAAAAATATTAATTTATTGAAAACACTTTATCCGTATGGTATTGTATAAAGCACTTTACCGTATCCAATCTGATATCATATCAAAAAATATTATTTAGATTGATTCGAAATTAATAATAAAATTATTTCAAACTTGATCCTTTTATATTGTTAATAAAAAATCAGTTCAAAATATACTCCATGTATCCATTTTGTTAAATTTGGGTCAGAACCTTAATAAGTTTTAAACGAATGCGAATATATTAATAACTATACATTTCAGATATAAACAAATTTAGAAAGAAAAAAAATTATTTACACAACAAAAACAAACTTGAATAAAGTTTAAAATAACATTATTTATGGGCAATTAATTTTATGAAATGTAATCATACAGATCATAAAAAATCACAATTTTTTATATATTGAAATCACACCATTTTGATAATTTTAAGTGTTATTAATGTATAGTTTGCGTTAAACATATACTGCTTAAAATTTTTGAATTTGATATACCAGTGGCATTAATAGTTGCTGTTATTATCACCAATGAAGTAGCTGTACCCTAAGGTGGAGACAAGATTGGTTTATTGATTTGGACATATAGGCTACTTTAGGTTGTAACTAAATGAAACATACAGAATATTTATAAGAAATGTAAAAGTACTGTATTGGTTTAACAAAATAAAAACTTACATTTCACAAGCAGAACAATGATGGGCTCTGTCCGGCTTGATCAAATAACATATATTGCAGAATCGAATTCCTTCATTTATAGCCCGTGTTTGTACTGGTAGATTCTTCTCTCTGACAAGCTGTTCAAGATACTCTTTCCGCAATTGCTCTGATAACAGTTTATTGAACTGGTCAGTTTCTTCAAATGTCAAATAAAACTGAAGAATAAAGAACAATTTGCAAAAAGTTAAAATAGATATTTTTAAAATAAAATATATGGATTTAGATATTTGTATTCCTATAAAAGTTTAATGTGATTTCGTTAAATGGTGAACAATTACAATAGGTTAATAAGTGATTAGCAACAGATTTACCATTTACATTATAACTATTATTATAGAAATAATTACAAAACCACATTTTAATGTTAGGTTTAAAGAAAAAACCAAATAGGATATAATGCTACTCTCTGCAGTTTGGGCTAGAAGTCCACGACTTTAATTGTAATAAAAGTGTTATTTATGCTTTCAACATGCCATGATAATACATATTTCTCAGTAAAAAAAAATGTTGTAGTAAATTAATTAAACATTAATATGATGTACAATGACAAGACGAATCATTAAAATCACAGAAATGTAAACATTTTGTTACATAAATCAACCTACAACTAATTAAATATATGTAACATATGTATTATAAAAAATATAAAAATCATGAATATTTGTTGATATAAACTTCATTATAATATTAGATATGGAAAAATTTGTTTATATAATTTTATACATTTATATATATTTTTTTTATTATTTATATATATATTTTTTTTAATATTAAAAATTACCTCTCTGGGTGGTTTGATTGGTTTTGTAAAAACAGATGCTCCATAGCTCCAAAGAAAAATTACTATTATAGGGTGATAGACTATTATATATATCACTGAAAAGACAGAAAAACACAAAATCCGAATTTTAAACACATTACCTTATGAGTAAAAAGTTTAATAATATTGAAAACATACCTTTTTCAGCAACATTTTCTACACTCACTGAAATAATGTAAAATAAATAATTTTTATCATTTGCAATTATTCAAATTACATTACAAAAATAAAATATTCTTTACTATACTGCTACATTTGAAATAAAACTCAAATTTCAAAATAACTATAATATCAAACAAAAGTACAACTGATGAATTAATGTTAAAATATAGGCTGTACCGAAATAAATGAGCAGCTACAAAAAATATTTAAAAAATACAAAATACAAAAATGTATTATATAACATAGATTTAATGTATATATGAACACGGTGATGAGTCTCATTATTTCCATTGATGTAGTCAGTGCTTTGACCATGCGATATGGGGTAAACTTTGGCATTTCTTGTTGCAAAAAGAGATGAATATCATTGGGTGATGTGAAGTTTTTTCTTAAGGTTTCCAGCCTTGGGAAATGTAGCTATCACAAACATTTACATCGGGAGAGTAGGGTGGCTGAATCAGAAGTCTGATATATTTTCGATATATTCTCTGGTGGCATTAGCGACATGTGGGCATGCATTATCATGCACAAGACGCATGTTTTGTGGCAGAATGGGATTTCCTTGTCTTATTGACAGAAATTCTTCCAGTGCGCGAAGGAATGCGATGTAGCACTTGGCATCAACAGTCTCGAACCTGTCCAAGACTTCAAAATAATGGTGTCTTCACTGACTGTCATGATGACGAGCTACTTTTGTTCCATTGAGACCTGATAGCTGTTTGCCTGCGCTCTTCATCTCCACCAGCTGACAGCCAGCAACATATATTGTTCTTGGGTTTTCTCATCAATCATAACAAGGTTAGCTTTGCACAGTCAGGTTTGTATTGCATCCAGTAAGGTCTGACAACGATCAACACGAACAGCTTTGTTTGCCTCTGAGAGGGTGTGTGGTACCCACCTGGTCTTGAACCATATCCTTTCAAAGTCATCTTCCATAATTCGCTGTACCATAGAATAGGATATCTCCAGTTAAGTTTGTCTGCAATACTTTGAATAGTCATAGCACTGCATTAAATAGCCACAGCATTCATGTTCTGAAATCTGATCTCACTCTTCTTCCTTCCACCACCTTGCTGCCATTGAAAACATTCTCTGGTACCCTCTCGGAATTGTTGACAAAGTTTTCGAATCTGCACTATACTCAGGCAGTCATCAGGCCACGCTACATTTGCAATATGGTGGATCTCCATTGCATTCATATTATTCCGTTGCAGTGTCTCTACTATACAATAAAATTTATCTTTTGTACACTCCATGATCAATAATTCTAAATAATTTAAATCTTTTACTTGGCTTGAAAATGCTACCGCATTGTCTAATATTGGTAGTATGCAAATATTTAAATTTGAATATCTACATATGAAAATTTATGAAAACTATTTATGGCTACTTATTTATTAACCATCTGAATCAATATCGTTCAATATAAATATGGGATGTCAATTCAATAGAATATTTTTTCCTAGCCGCTCATTTCCTAGCCAAACATATTCCATTTTTCTATTAAATATTGATTCAAGTGAAGTATATTATCTTTGATAAAAAATAATGCAATATTATTAAAACATCATTATCTTAATTTAGTAACGAAACAAACAACTGATACAAATATATAATTAAAACATATAAAAAGTTAGTGACTTGTTGACTATTATTGTGCTCTGTCATTATTATTATATGACTGCATTTTCATAAATTTAATTATGTTCTATTATTCATTATATCTTCATAAAATATACACATTTTTCTGTAGATTATATCATTATAACAATATATTGTTATACTTATACTCTATATATTAGCATACAGTACATATACACAAGTTCATCAAATATCACATAAATTATACATATTTATGTATTTAGTAATTAACTTCACAAAAAAAGTAACAATACAATTGTATAACATTAATATAATCCAATACCATAATTAATAATAAGCTATAAATACTTTAAATAGTTATACTAATAATAAAGGTCATTACTTTAAATAAATAAATACATCATATATTATTAATTAGGATTAATTAGATTAATTAAAGAAATAGGAATTAAATGTTTTAAAAATTAATTGCTGATTGTGTTTAAAAATATCTATTGCTGAAACCAAGTCAGAATAATTTATAACAAATTAAACATACTAAAAAGCTAAACGTTTCATAGAAAGTGGTGAAATATTTAATATAAGCTGGTTTTTTTAACTTTATAAAGCTAAAATACATTTTCAATGCATAAATTTAGAAAACACGATCAATTAATATTATAACAACCAAAAAATTGGTAACCATTTGATATCTTAATAAAATTATTAAATTACTAAAGTTTTTAATCCATGAATTTTTCAAAAATCAACAGATTAAACAAAAATTAAAATTTATTTAAAATTGAATTAATAGATAATTTATAATATTAAAAATATATTGAAATATGGTAGGGGTAAAAACTAGACTAAAATTAAACACCTAAACAAATACCTACACTAATACTATATAATAGAGAATTAAATACTTACATTTAAAGCATAAGTTAGGCTTTTTCTCCATATAAAATAATAATAATATTGCTACTGATATGTTTTATATATCAGGGCTGGAGCAGGGTCAATTGAGAGACCCTACTCCCAAACCACTGAATTATTTCTAATATATTTTTATATATGAAATTTAGTGTTCTGATATGTATGACATTTTATTAACTATTTTGTACAATAAAAAGCAAGTTAGGAAAATGACATGTTTATACATAATTGTTTAATATAAACACAAGACATTGGAATTACAAAAACTGTTTTAAATATAGTTACCTACAACTTGGCTTAACTTGTAAGTGTATATAAGGAAATTTTTCAAATGGGAATATAATACCTAGAAATGGCCAAAAATGGACAATCTACATTTGGTTTTTGAAACAAATCCTTTTTTTAAATTTGTATAGCTTAATGTTATTGTGTATATGAAGAAGCATCACACTATTCAACCCTTATTAGCTCACTGAGGGCATTAGTTGCTATCCTAAATACTAATAGTTTAGCCATTCTGATTATATCTGAAACCAGTACATTTTTAATTAAAGTGAGAACATTCTTGATTGTAAGACATTAAAATGATGTTTGTTGTGATCGGTTTTGGAACTATAAATAGTAGAACTATAATAGAACTATAATCATACTTGGTCACAATGACAGTAAACTGCATAGTCCCCTTGATCAAATAATTTTGTGATGCAGGTCATAATTAGATCAAATGCTTCAAAGTAGTGCTGTCTATAGAATTCCTTAACTTTTTCATGAAACTCAGGGGTTGTGTCACTAATCTAATTTTTGTTGCAGTTTTCTTTTGTTGCTGAGGGAAAGTTGGTGAGTTTGTCTCATTAACATCTTCTTTTGTCAACTTATACTCTTTTCTATCCTTCAGAAGCAGATACCTAGTATCTTTGTTTGTAAAGCTTTGGTAAGGTTGTGGCAGTTTAGGAAACAATCATGTGTAAATTGAAGGCAAAATAAATATATAAATGTCTTCATTTGAGACAGTATACCAGCCAATTATGCCCTTATATCCATATTATTGCAGTTTTACAGTAATCACTTCTGTAGTTGTTGTAAAGTATCATAGTACTTGGTAATACTATAAAGAGCAGAACCTTTAACTATACATTTAGTTAGACAAAATGTTCTGAGTTGAGTTGAAGGTTCATATGGCATATCCAAAATCATGTATAATTCTTAGCATCTCTTCAAAAAAATATTTTACTAAATTTATTATTTTAAAAGTAGTTTCAAGAGTGTCTTTGATTAGTTTGCTCTCTTTAATCCTATTAGCACAAAACAGATTTAAAATATTATTATAACAGTGAGTGGAAAGCTATTTTGGTTTCAGTATATATTCTGCTTTTGATATAATTTCATGAAGACCGACTTTTGCTAAACATTACTAAAATAGTTTTTTTTTTCTAACTAAACATTTGTTTTAAATCAAGCTAAAAAATTCTATTATGTGGCTTTATTATCATAGTTTCATTATATCTCATTGTCTGGTGCAATGACACTTCTGTATGTAATATTTTCATATATTTAAACATCTTATCCTAACTGACATTGTTCACAAAAAACACAATTGTTATTTATTTATAATAATAATAATAATATTACCCATATCAAAATACATTCAAAACAATAAACACAAAAAGTTTGATATTGATTTGTATATTTTGTTTGTTTAAAATGTCAATAAGTATTTAAATTGGAACAAAAAATCAAAGGGTCTTTCTTTTAAAAAATTATTAATAAAGTTAAAAATAATAAGTTTTAGTGATAAAAATGTTCAATATTTATATATCTTTTTCAAGTATAAAAGTGATTTACAATATAAAATTAAGTGTTATTACAAGATAATTTAAAATTTAAAAACATATTTTTAAATATAATCATGAAACATATGAATTATAAAATAAACTAAATAAATATAATTAAAGAATCAATAAAAAAATATCAAAAACAACAATTAGCAAAAGAAGCACAAGTTGTTCACTTCTACTGTTCAGGGGCATGTCCAGGCAGGGGCATGTAGGACGCGCGCCCCCCTAAAAAATGGGGGGGGGGGGGTCCTAAATTTGTGGGGCCTAAATTGTGTTAATAAATTTTAAAATGTAATACATACAACATGATATTTTGTAATATTGTCTATTGAATTACATATACAATATATAATATTGATATATGTAATATATAATATTGAAGTCTGTGTTATGTACACTGTTTTGCATAATTAATGGCTGCTTTTGTTTTCTGGCTATTAGAGCTACAGAAAACAACATACAGGCCTTTTTCTCAAATACATAAGTTGGAGACGGGGGGGGGGGGGGGTCTTTTTTTTCATGCCCCCCAAGGCCTAACTCAAAAACCTGGACATGC
>JAUZND010032003.1:0-22742 GCA_034780555.1 Coelogynopora nodosa
CTCTCTCTCTTTCTTTCTCTCTCTCTCAGTCCAAAGTATTCTGATCAGGATAGCCGAAGTCTCCCACTCCGATGTCTGGTTGTTGACTCTTGGTTCCAGAAGTTTCGAGGAACTGTTCCGCTGGTCATTGTTAAGAATGGAGTTGTCACTCAAGGTCCGCTTTAATTGATTGTCTGGTTTTGCTCCTTCTACTTCATTACAATATTCATTATTATGTTTTTGCTGGAAATTGAATTATATCGTCAAACTGGTGAAACAGTTAAATAAATTGTATAATTCATTTATTCATTATACTTTGGAGAACTTGTGTCCGTATCAAATTAAAATATGACTCACATTATTTTTCATGATTTTTAAAATAATTTATATTATTATTACTTAAATAAATCTCTAAAATAAGGAACAATATGAATATGCAATCAATATCTATTTTATTATTATTTTTTACCCACCTCAGTCAAATTCCTTATAATTTCAGCTGTTGTCTTTTATATTGTATCCATTTTTATAGGGTCACAGATTAGATCACATCACACGGGTAAATCCTATGAAGTGAAAGAAATCGGAATCTTCAGTCCTGAAGCAACAATTGTTGATGCTCTGTAAGAACTTTTTCTAGATTTCATTGATCAAACTTTATTCCATAACTCTATTTCGGTACTTAATTGAACACCAATTACATTTAGTGAAAAAGTTGTATGGATGTTTTATTAAAAATGTGATTTTTTTTATTATTATGGTCTAAATTCGAGTCAAATCTTATAAACTCCTTAAGTCTATTTTTCATTGAATAAAACAGGAAAATTAGGTCGTTGATTAAAAAATTGATTGAATGATGATGAATATTTTGAATATACATTATGTGTACTCAAGTGGAATATGTAACTCAAACCTTTGTCTTATTATTATAGTTTTTAAATCTATAAAAGTTTGTGAATTCCTTGTGAAATGTTTTTACAAAAGTCCTTGATAGTCTATTTTCTCATATTTAATAATAGTTTTGTACCATATTTTTGTATTAACCCATACGCCGTGTTCAAGCTTTTATATACATTCTCTGTTTTTTATTAGTTATGTTAATTTTGTGTGATTTTGTCATAATAATTATGATTAATGCGAATTTTACGTGTAACTAAACTTTTACTTTTTATGTTAGTCGATATCATGTCGTGGAAAAGACTTGGAACTAGTTTTCGATACAATCTCACACTCCGTGTGAGATTGATATTTCTCGATTCTATTTCTGTGGGGCCTGCTGCAGGTATACGGGACAAGTTGGGTATATCGTGACTGGGATGAAGTCAACTGAAGAAGCGTTAGTTGGTGACACTCTGAAAGCCGCCAAAGTCGACAATTTGGAGGCGTTAGAGAAGTTTGCACCAGCCAAACCAATGGTGTGTCTCGTTGTCCTGTTGTTTTGTATCCAATTACTCGAGTTGTTTTTGTAAGTAGGTTGCCATGGAAATGGAAACTAAACAGAGTGAATTTGAGAATTATTTTAAAATTTCAACATTATTAATTAAATCTACAAAATAGGTAACGTGTCCTTTGCTAATAATTCTCAATAAAAATATGTTATTTATTACGAAATTAGTTAAAAAGTCACTGTTGAAGAATGTACCGGATAGAGATGCAGAAGAATTTATTGATTATTTTAATGAATACTTTTATATACCATTATGTCGTAACAGGTCAAAGTTTTTTTAAATAATTTTCAAAGAAGTTATTGATTTCCATCACATTCAAATAAAGAAGTATTTTAAGATTGTTTTTATATGTAGGCTATGTTAACTTTTTTCTCAATTCCAGTTTTATATTATAACTTATTATATTTAAAAATTGTGTTGATTTCTATAATTTTTGTCTGATAGAATTAATGCCTCGCTTTTATATATCATCTTTAAGTTGGTTATAGTGTTACAACAATTATATATAACTTCTTTTTTTAGTAATCTAACGAAAGTGTTACTTACTTGACCTTAAAATCGTCCTTCATAATTCTTAATGGTCTTTCAAATTGAATACATTTTTGTCAAATTTGTCGTAGAACTTGACGTGTAATACTTGGGCTAAAAATAAGCTTCAAATTTGATTTTTAAAACATTTAAAAGTTTTTCTTTTCTTTTTCAAACGTGTTTAAGCTTATAGGTTGAAACATTAATTGCCAATTGACATATTTGCATACTTCCAGGAAGGTCATCAGGTTCTACTAAATTATTATTTTGGCACTTCCTGACTATTTTCTCATTTTAAGTTTTATTTTTTTATTTAATCCTTTTTATAATTAGCACGTCTTAGCCGTTAGCTGATCAAGTGTCTGATTAGTTTAATTATGTTTTAATTTATGATATATGTTTAAAATAACCATGCAAAAATTGTACCAAATTGATGAAGTTAGTCAACCAAGTTAGTCAATTTGACCCTCTTCGGGTCATCGACGTGTAAATTGTAGGACCCCCAAAAAGCTAGTGTTAAGAAGCAGCAGTGGTAGCAGTGTAGATTCTCCGGTCCCTCTTCTCTGATGATTTCCGCTCTCGTGTTCGCCCCACCCACCCTGGAGGTGTTTGCCGGACTGTTCCCGGCCACTCAAGATCAGCACACTGACCTGAAGGTGGCGCTGGACAAGCTGACACTCAACGACTGCAGCGTTTCTGTCAACACGGACGTCAGGTAGCCAGTTCAGAAATGTTCTTCCTCTCGGTTGCTTACTATTATAGTGACGTCTGGAGTTTATATTCTGGCTTGGAAATGTGGGAAAGAATTTTTGAATTCCAAATTAAAGTGATAGGTTTTAAAAAATTTTGTAGAAATAGTTTTGTTCATACTAAAGATGTTTTGCGTAGTCATACATTATTGTATTTCATTAGTATCACATGTTTTTGGTCTTTCCGATTAAAGCTAAATTATCAATATTTATTATTAGATGGCATCAAATTGTTGCACTTCTTATATTAATTTATCAGTAGACCTAATTCTCGGTCTCTCCTTAATTGTTATGTTAGCTTTGCGTAAATTTGTAAGATTTTAAACATTTGAATTAACAGAAGCTAAACAAATGCAATCGAATAGATAATTTCGAATTGTAATTTTTAATAAAACATTTCGTAAAATTGATCTCTTACTAAAGAAATATACATAGAAACTATTATAGTGTCCACCTCCAGCTAAACATTTATCTTTCGTCAGTGCATTGGAGAGCCAAATGTGTCAAAAATAGATTATGTTGACAAGACGAGTGTGTCGCAATAAAATTATTGAAATGATATCGTGCAGAATCAATTGTATTGAAATTATTGAAATATATTAATTATGATTGCACTTTAAAATTGTTTTATCATTTTGAGCATGAGGCATAATTTTAAAAAATAAATATTTATACAACTATATAAATTCAGCTTTTGGAAGATAATTCTAAATATTTTTCAGTAATGAAATATTTAAAATACCCGTTAGAACAAAATCTAAAGATTGTCTAAAGAACTTGTAACATGCTTTAACTGAAATTAAATTTTTATAAAATATTCCTCAAACGTATTATGCAACAAAAACAAATACCATTTTGTTAAATGCAACTACTAACAACAAATAATAGGGTTTGCCAGTATTGAACACTAAATATAGTAAAGAAAGCATTATGTATGAAATGGTACACAACTATGATGTAGAATAAAAAATATAATCTACAATGGTTTCTCACCTGTTCACCCCAACTTTGATAACAATCCAGTATAGCTGTCCAGTTATGTGGGACATATGAAGCGAGAATGTATGATAGATGAAGTAATCTTGTAAGAATAGTAGTAACACAATAACTGGTGTTAAGATGATTAAACATTCTACCACTGACATTGGAAGCTGTAATGAGGGATCAGGAAAGTCCCCAATAAAATCCAGTCCTATAGCTGTCCAATATGTTGAAATTTGTTCCCGAAATTGAATACGTTTCTCATCAGAAAGTCACACAAAATAGTGTTCAATTAATGATCAAGTTTTGCGATGATTTAGTGGAATTATCAAATGTTAACAAAATATCGAAATCATTGTAAACAAGTATAAAACATTAGTAAGCAGATCTTCAGTTAGTTAAATACAATTTTACAAATATAGGTACTCTGAGCACCAAAGATAATCAATGTAAGAATGTTCAATGTTTGTTGATAAATTATACACAAATGTATTTAATGTGATTATAGTAACATATCCATTTGATATTGAAATATGCATGCAGTTAGTATATTTAAAGGTAAAAAAGTTTATGTATGTTATGTACTATCTAGATAATCCAGTCTAATCTGCAATTTAAATATTATAAAATACTATAATTGACTATATCGGTTGAAAATAGGAGGAGGGGTGTAAAAGGTTGTCCGTCCTTAAATCAGACGAGCTGTTCAGCTAAGGTCAAAAGTGAAATTTGAAAATGTGTCAAAATGTGTGGCCAACCCTTGAATTGTTCCCTAAAGTAGGCGCTAAGCCCCCCTGTGTGACCCTTTAACCCCCTTCAGTGCGGCACTGGGGGCTGGATGGCGTCTGGGCTTCTTGGGCCTCCTCCACATGGACGTGTTCCGACAGAGGCTGGAGCAGGAGCACTCGAGCAACCTGATCCTCACTGCGCCCAGCGTCACCTACAGAGGTACTGTTCACCTGCATGGTGTACCAGTTTTGATTTGAAAGTATCTTCTTGCATGGTGTACCAGCTGTGAATCTTCTTGCCTGGTGTACCAGTTGTGACATGAAAGTATCTTCTTGCCTGGTGTACCAGTTGTGACATGAAAGTATCTTCTTGCATGGTGTACCAGTTGTAATATGAAAGTATCTTCTTGCATGGTGTACCAGTTGTGACATGAAAGTATCTTCTTGCATGGTGTACCAGTTGTGATATGAAAGTATCTTCTTGCATGGTGTACCAGTTGTGACATGAAAGTATCTTCTTGCATGGCGGTGTTTCTTAACTCTGGAAGTTTCACGATGTATCGTTTATTACAGAGAATTTACAAAAAGCTGTCGTTATGAATTGTTCAGTATTTTTAATGTACTTTCGACTATGTATATATACTTTTGTGGAATATAAATGAAAACTTAATGACTATATATCACCTCATATATCAAAAGTATGTAATGTTTTATGGTGACATCTTCATTGATATCTTACATTTTGCACATACTTTCTTATACATTTTTTTAGAATATTAGTTCATACTATTATGAACACAAATAATCTAAAAACTTATTTGTCTCAGTGTTATCCCCCCCCCCTATCTAATGCGTCACGATTGTGCATATTTGTCGCCTTTGATTAGCCTAGTTTTGCTATAAGGATAAGAATTGATATTTATAAGATGAACCGGCGAGGATCAAGAGCAACAGCGGCGAGCTGTGAGTGACTTGCTCTGAAGACTGAGGCCACTGGTGAACAGAAAACAAATTTAATATCTAATCAGAAATGGTCTAATTGTAGTTTGAAATAATATTTTCAACTTCAAATTGATTAAATATAACTATCATCTTTTTGATAATTATAATATAATAATGCTGTCATCAGCTAATTGAAATAAACATTACTGTACGATACCACCTGTTATTTTTTGGTTGCTACCAGACTTTATAGATTTAAACTATCCTTATTAACTAAATGAGCAGTTATTAAAATGAAAGGCAAGCATGCTGTACCCCCATAATTTATTATACAAAAATGATAAATAATTAGTATCTATAAATTCAATCATTAGGAAAAACATTCTTCGTAACGTTTCGACCATTTAATTTTATAGGAAGGATTGTTATCTTAGTTTTCTGGTCCTATAAATAGATATCTCTGTTTTAAATCAATGTGAAACTTTTTAATATAGTAAATAAATGAAAACTTTGGTGACAATATGTTTATCAAAATTGTGTCATCATTTAGCTGAATACATAATACTTTATTAACATTTTATGTGTTGTTGTTTTATTATAATTTCAATACCATGTTGTAAATGCTGATATGCTTTAATGTTAAATTTGTTTTTAAAGCATTTTTCAAGATATGAAGTTATATGTGTTGCATGTGTTTGAATATTTTAACTTTTATTAAAATTACTCCCAAAATGATTATTTAACCTAAAATATACAAATTTAATTTTTGCTAGACTTATCGTGTTATTTTGAACGATTTTCAATCTTTGTGCGGGATATTTACAATTCGCGTTTAGAATTAAACCACTTTACGAAGAAATGATAATATTGTTGGTGGATTAAATTCGATCCTCTTGTCTCATTTTAGTTCGCATTTTCGGGGATAAAAATATCAAAGAATATGGTGGAGAATGGGTGACCGTTTACTCCATAGCGCAGGTACGTTGAGGACAATTCCTATTTGATATTATATTATAATAGACTATAATATAATATTACTTTGGAAATGAAATAAATTACTACAGGTAATTTCCGCTTTTTTTCAAACAATATTGATAAAGCATCAAACTGGTGACGTTACGTATATGTACACAACTCTATACCACGATAACTGTTCGTTGTTCTTCTTTATTTCAGCTACCAAAATCTACTATGATAGTAGAATATGAAGAGCTTAAAATAATGGGAACAATTATTCTGCCCGAACGTTTCCTCAGTCCTGTGCTTAAGCTCTGTTTGGTAAGATTTGTAATGTTGATAATCCCAATTTTATGACACTTTTATGACACTGTCTTATATATCACTCTTATATGTGTTAGTTACTCTGATACTCTGTTAGTTAACATCCAGCAAATCGTAATTATATATGGTATTGATTTAAAAACATTAATAAACATATTGCATGATGCAATCCTTTTGTTATTATATTTTGATTCAAGTATACAAAATTAAATAAGTGATAGGTACCATACTTTACTGTTGACTGGTGGTTTAAAATGAAGTACTATAATATGTAAACGTTTGTTGTGGTTCTCATCCAACGGTCGAAGTTTTTCTACATTCTTTTTTATGTGAGATTGTCAAGAACGTCAAGATTGAAAAATATTGTTCAATATTTTTACCTGATAATATATTATTCAATATTTTTACCTGATAATATATTATTCAATATTATAAACATTATACATATTGGAACACAAAGAAGCTGAGTCAAAAAATGTGCGCACAGTATTTTTTCTCACTTTTTGTTTTTAATATATTTTATAACTAGTGTGCCAAATATATGCAATTTTGGTAAATTTGTGGAGGAAATGGGCTCTGGGTGTTCATCCCCAAATTTACATCGATTAATTATTAAATCGAAATGCTATCTAACATTGAATCTGATATCAATGGAGGGTTCAGGTTGTTTCTGACTTTTTGTATAATTTAAATACACAAATTTAAACACTATTTTGTTGAAGTAAAATTGTATTAGTATATATTTTTATACAACATTAACAAGAAAGCTATTTACACAAATGCATAAAATCACAAATTGTCTATTACATGGTTATCTTTTCTGCAGTAAAATTATTTTTTACGAATATTTTGAAATATATTATATATATTATCAAATTTGACATTAGTCAACAAAAATTCTAATTTACATCCAGTAAATTCTTGAAGCAAACAAATTAGTACATTTTGTTTCTTGTACCTTAGTTTGAAACTAAATTGAAGTTTTATTAATGCGATAGTTGTTAAAGCTACTCAAGAAATAGAATGAAATTTCCACCAATTCAAAGATGGTGAGGACACTGGCTCCTAGATAGAGACCTAGAATACCACCTATGCCAGATACAAAGTTAATAGCGGGATACTTTACACTCTCCCTTGTAGTTATGCTTAAAAACTCTTGAGGGCGGATTTTCACTTCTGACAATGTTTCTCGAACAGCTCTATTTTGAGATACCGGATCAGTCATGTCCATAATTTTTTTCAACCCTGGAACCGACATGTTCCGCAGAAGACGATTTCGATATGGTCCTTCTATGTGCTCTTTAACAATGTCTTCAACAGATTCCTCTGAGGGCCATTTCATGTAGGACCAGTCTGGTATGTAGGTTTGAGTTGTACACGGAATAAGGTCCTTGCAGAATTGTGTTATTTCAGTTGTATTTAACCTTGCCCGGAAATGCCTGTAACATTGATAATGGTCCACAAGTTGAGCATAATTTTTGGAAATCCTGGTGTCTCCAACCTCAGTTATATTGAAACAAGAGGAATACTTTTCTTTTATTTCTTTCTGAATCATTCCGTCAGTTAACGAGGCATAATAACAGCCACAAGTTTCAGTGAACAGTTTTTGTATTCTAATATCATGGCAACTTTTGTCCAGATCCGATCGATTAACTACTTGATTGGAAAAAATAGGATCAACAAATGAAACTTTTTCGTCATAGCAGGGACGCTTTCGTGAATTATGCACAATATTTCTTCGCATCGTGAGTCTCACATCGTAGAAATGACCCGGGCGAATATGGATGGAATGCGTGTCTTGTGTTGGAAGAATTCCAGTTTCCGTAAAATAAAGTCGCAGGCCAAAATGGAAGCTATCGTAGACTTGGAAAAACCGAAGAAAGGTTTTGAAGGAAAGGTCATTTTCATTTTTAAAAGTATCTGAATATAGAACTAGCTTGACTTTCTCCGATATGTAGCCCATTTCTTCTGAGGATATTGATACTTTAGCACACATAATATGTTCCCTTTCGGAAACCATTTGTACTCGGACTATATCAGCTTCCTGTTCTTTAATGAACAAACTCACAACTGTCTGATAGGGACGATGACCTATTAATCTAAGAAGTGGAACAACGGAGTAAGTTTCCTGAAAGAAGTGATTACTAGGCATAACATGTCTGTTAGGTAAGGTAGAGTTTAGCATACTTTTTACACGAATTTCACGTTGAAGCAGAGTCAGTGAAAGTGTTTTATATAATTCAGCTATTAGCATGGTGCTGTACGGTTTAAAACTGGCCATTTGAAAGTAAGAGCTGGAAATGGGAATGTTATGACAAATAAAAATATCCGGAAATTCAAACTTTACACCACGTATGTCGGAACTTGTTACAAGATCTTCTTTTATGAATTCTTGTGTAAGTAAACTAACGTGCCAGGTGAATATAGACATTGATAGCATTACAATCAGAGCCCATGAGATTCGCATAACCCGTGATTGGGCGCTCACAATACGGGGCAGTCCATGAAGCGATGTTTTTCGAATTCCTTCTGAAATTAAGAATGACGACATCACAGAAGTAGTGCTTTGAATTATTTTATTATTCCTTACTTAATCAGGTTAAAAAATAGTTACTTGCAGCACATTTACTATAGGCAGCTAAGTCAAAGTTGATGTAAACGTTTATGCTTCAAGTGGAACATTTTGCACCAAGAAGTTGCGACAAGACTTAAAGCCAAGGAAAAGATAAACACTGCCGGTTGCTGCATTAACATACAAACTCTTGTAACAAAGTCACATCTGTTGTCAACATTGACAGCTTCTGATAATCATAATAAACATCACAGACAATTACTTGTTCTACTTTCTAATTCGATTTTATGTTCGCATTAATGTTATTGAAAGAGGTCTGACTGCAGTGCTTATAAAGTTTTTTTTGTAATTATTTTAAAGTATATTTCTGTAACTACTACTTGATTTACTGAATAAAAAATTGTGTATTGTAATTTATTTTGTAGGGAAATTTAGTTACTTTTGCCTGTTATATATTAAAGCACAATCAGTGTGTTAGGTGTATAATAAATTTTTTTTTTTTAAATTAGGTTATCTAATTCAACCCATATGGCTTTATTTCTATTAAGCGATTTTGCTTCATTTTGACATTAACATATTGACAGATCTTACTGATTAACAGTTTTTTTAAAGATTTTTTAAGCTCTGAAATTGGTTTGAATTTAAAGAAAAAAATCCAATGAAATATGATTTTTCCTAACAAATACAAAAATGGTTTTTCATATTAAAATTATGAAAACTATGTTATGCTTAGAAAACTAATAAGCGAACGCTTTTAGATGACCCGAAACAGTATCGAGCGCTTTTGGAAATCTTTAGTTCAAAGTTATAATTGGAAGGTGGTGGGTGGAAGGTTGGACTCAAAATGCTACACATTCAAATCCCTCTTTGACATTCTCGAGGAGTGGTTCTATTATTTAATCCATATACAGTGTAATTGAAGCTATCTATCACAACAATATTAGCGAAAATGTATGGAACTGAAGGTGCATTGAGGATTAGATGAGGTACTGAATTTTTTATATTGATAATTTTAGTCAATTTCGAGTAGTAAATCATGCCACACCGATACGTTTTGACCCCCCTCCCCCCCACCTCACTTTGTCCTTCTATAGTTAATAATTGATTGAATTGTATATGATATGTTATTTTTTCAAATGAATAAATTGTGACTATAATTAGTTTGTTATAAATTTCAACATATACCGCTTTAACTAAGACTATTTCCTGCTATTATATACTAACTGCTATGTTATACACACTGTATTATGTTAAATAACGATTTCATGTGTTTTTATACTTTACGTTAAGCAAACACCTCATTAGTTATTAATGTTGTTCCTTACTCCTTGTTAACATATATTTACTACAGTCTATATTTGTAATATAACACCAATGTTTACCCTCTCGTAAAATGTTCTCCCTTGGATAATAAAAAGAAACTAAATTCTCTTCTTGTGAGAACCACTTAAATTATGCAGTTCCTTGCAATCGCGTCTTATATGAAAGTTACTAACAGGATGCAATTTTATTTCGTTTAGATTTCAAAGCATGCCTAACTATTTCATTAGACAAGCCTTCCAGAAGTCAACATTTCATGGACTTCCTCGAATAATTACTGCCCAGTCGAGGTTCATGCGCATTTTATGGATTTTGGTGGTTTCCATTTCTGCGGCCAGTTTTACCTATCATGTCAAGTTACTTGTTGAAAAATTCATAGATGAAAATCTAGTTACTAGTTCCTCTATTCGCGATACAAAATTTGAATTTCCTGACATTTTCATTTGTCATAATATTCCTATTTCCACTTCATATTTTGATTTCGCATACGGTTCAGCATTTCGTATGCAACTGGTTAATGAATTACATTTGGCATATGAATTGGCAAATATACAAAAAAAGACTTTAGAAAAAAGTGAGATTAATTCTACTTATAAAAAGTATAAAATGCCCACCAATCATTTCTTTCAAGAAACCAGGTCTATTCTTACTTTTCTTAAACTTATTGGCCATCGTCCATACCAGACGGTGGCCAAGTTGTCCATAAAGTCTCAAGAGGCCGATATCAACCGGATAGAAATGGTCTTTGATCGCACACATCTCGTCTGCTTTAAGCTGTCTGTATCATCAAAGGAAATGAACTACTCCTCTGAAGAAATCAATTTGATTCTTTACTCTGATGTCACATCTGACAGCCCAAATCAAGGTTCTTTCATGAATTTCCTTAAAGTAGACGATATCGATCATTTTGGAGTGCGACTTTATTTCACAAAGCCTGGAATTCTTCCAACACTGGAGACGCATTCGGTTCTAATTCAGACGGGTCATTTCTACGATGTGAGACTCACGATGCAAAGAAATATTGCGCTCAACACACGAAAGCATCCATGTTATGACGAAGAAGTTTCATTTGTTGATCCTCTTTTTTCAAAACAAGTAATTAATCGATCGGATCTGGACAAAAGTTGCCATGATATCAGAATACAGAAACTGTTTACCGAAACTTGTGGTTGTTATTACGTCTGGTTAAGTGGAGGAATGATCCAGAGTGAAATAAAACAAAACTATCCATCTTGCTTTAATATATCTGAGGTTGGAAACCCCAAGATTTCAAAAAATTATACTCAACTTATTGATCGTTATCGCTGTTACATACAATTCCGAGCAAATCTAAATGAAACTGAAATTAAACAATTCTGCAAAGACCATATTCCGTGTACAACTCAAACCTACATACCAAACTGGTCCCATACTTCGTGGCCGTCGGAGGAATCTGTTGATAGAATTGTAAAGGAGTATGTTAAAAAACCATATCAAGATCGACTGCAACGTAACATGTCGGTTCCTGGTTGGTATTTAATTCTAAAACCAAGATTTTATCAGGTTCAAAACGATCAAGTTCGGAAAACTTACTCAGAGATAACAATTCGACCTAAAGAGTTTTTTGCTATAGTTACAAAGGAGAGTTTACAGTACCCGACCGTTAGCTTTTTATCTGGAGTAGGGGGTATTCTGGGCCTTTACCTTGGAGTTAGCATTCTCACGTTTTTTGAATTGGTGGAAATTGTTTTTGACGTTATGCATGACTGGATTGGTTCTTCCAAATAGTGGAATCAACATTGTTATGAACAATTCAAACCTTGCTGTTATAATGTTTAGAAGACTGTAACCGACCTATATTATCAGATCATAACCAGGGAAGAACATGTCATCCTTGCGTACATCGTTAACACCTTAGTCATTAAATGTGTCCTGAAAAATTGGTGTGTGAATAGAAAAGCAAGAAACGTTATGTTTCACTGACTTACATATTATATATTACAATGCATTTTCGGCAGAACAATATGGAATCCTTGTCTAATTCACCTACCTCTGAATATTTGTATTGCAAATCAATATTAAGAATGTTCTAAGCTGAATTTTATTTCATTCAAGTTTGTGCCTTATGTTATCGATCGCGTTGATGTAAATTTAAAATGTTTAATTTTCATTTTTACTCCGTATAGCTAAAGGTTTTAAAATATTTAAAACGTATTTTTTATATAAAACGTGCATTGTATTAATAAATATTGATATTATAATTTAACTACTCCAAATGCAAAAGCCTGGAAATCTTATTTTTAAACAAAATATATTTCTTTAGATGATAATGATACGTACGTAGATAATCTTTAAAAATTATTTTTAATATATTCACTTATTAAAATTACTTTGGTTTTACTTGTATTTTAAATCTTATAATAAATTTAAGACCCACGTGTATTTATCACGATAATTTGTAAAAATGCACAAATGTTATTGTTCATCATAGTCCGAGTTACTGATATCGAGCCAGGGTTATTTAAATCTTACAAAAGTTTCCAAAATTTATTTTAAAAATATTTATGTTCCACGATTGTATATTGACAATTTTCTGCAAAACATTAAAAATGTACTACATTGATATCTATGTATTTGATATTTATTGATTTGGGTTTAAAGGCGCAAATTTTATGGACGCACAAAATATAAAATAATAGAACTAAATTTCCTGTTTTTTGGAAAAAATTAAGTTTGTTGTGCTTTTATCGTACTAGTTTTAATTTTTATATAGTCTCATGTCGACAAAATGTTTATATATGTACTATTTCAAGTTTATAATTCTGAATACGTACATTTTTATAAACTTTTCTTCTTTTATATATGCCAACATAGATAACAATATGTTATACTTTAGCTTGCAAGACTTATTTTGTATGCTCAGCTGAAAACAGGGGATACGGGTGTTACATCAATATTATACTATTTAATGATTTAGGAAAACAATACTGTTTGCAAAATTGATTTTAAATAAATTAGAAAATCCAATAGTTACGGTATTTTAACACATTAATTAGGTTACCAAGGACACATTAATTAGGTTACCAAGGACACATTAATTAGGTTACCAAGGACACATTAATTAGGTCACCAAGGATGAATCATGATTCGGGTCACCCTTTCCCCTCTGCCGAATATGCCGTTAGACATCTGCATTCTTATTACGTTTAAACGCAAGAATAAATAATGGTGTTTAATTTTTATGTTCTATAAAAAAATTTACATTATTTAGTGATATAGTATTATTAATAATAAAGTTTATAGTATTAAGTAAATTAAAGTAAATAGTATAAAGTATATTAATAATATAGGTGGCAGTCAAAACCTCTCTAAATACAAAGTTAGGGAAAAAATTAGGGTAACTTAGGATACGATATTTATTTATTATTATTTTGTTAATTATTTAATTATAAAATGGTACAGTTTACATTACTATGTATTCGTTGAACTATTTTGTTCAGAAAATTTAAGATAAATCTGTATTGTTTTGTCATTATTGAGTTTACTCTTCCAAATATGGGAGGTTCTGATCTTTGACATATCTTTAATAATTCGATCTTTCATCACGCGAACTCTATTTCTGTAATCACTATATCAATCAACTGCCCCGTACCTCTGTTGTCTTGACCTCCCGATCGTTTAATAGTGAGCTAGAACATTTTTATTTTATCTATCATTTCTTGACCATAAATTTGTGTCTTTGAGGCGATAAGAAGGATGGGAATGACGCGTCGTCTCAACATCCTTTTTCTCAAGTCTGTAACGTTTCAGTGATGTTAACACATATTTTATAGGATTTCAGTGGAGTCTATTTTTCTATGGTATACTTCACATTTATACTTCTGTAATCATTCACAGCTATTTATTCGAAATGATTAAACTTATTGTTTACTTCACGCATAAACTTAGCTAACGATTATTATATCTCAACTTAGAATCACTCATGGCGTATTACCGCTGTTTTCACCCCCTTTCATTTGCCTTTGGATATATTTTTGGGTTGAATGGCAATGTTTGGAAACAAAATTTGAGCTAAACTTGTTATATTGTGTTATTTACATATATATATTACTTTTGTATTAAATGGATACAATGCTAACTCAGGGCATGATGGCCTTTCAAAGCTGTTATTATTTTATACAATTAATGACATTTGAAAAAGATATATAAATTTTTTGTCAGCCGATATTACTTCTAAATATTAAAAAAAAATTAATTAATATTTTTGATGTATTATTGATTATTAGTTATTGATTAGTATATTGATATAGTATATTGATTATATAGTTATTATTGATATAACTATTGTTACTGACAAAATGTAATCATCAGATCGGTTGTAAGCTTACTTGTTTTAGTTATATAATTAGTAATATATTTAGAAACTTGCTGAACCAAATCGAGCGAAACATTCTTTGACCAAGCACTAAAAAAATGCTGAACTTTATTTTGTCATATATTGAATTACATGTAAATGGTCAGTTTTTCACATTCATTTGTTTGGTTTGTAAAAAAGTAAATAATTTGAATAAAATCGCGATTTCTTTTTATTCCTTTAGGGCCGACGGGGAGAAGTGAAGGAACACAGTACAATTGGGAACAGTCGTCTTCTGGTGCGCTGTGTAATGCCGTTGAGTGAAATTGTTATTGGCTTCTATGATCAACTCAAGTCGCTTACTTCCGGCTATGCAAGGTGGGTCCGCTAGTCGAACGACACGGCACTGCTCTCTTCCCTATTCCACCCAACCATCTTTCTCTAACCTGTTGACAAGAGCTTTTATCATTTATCGGTCTCGACGAATCTCAAGTAAGAACTTGTATCACCTTGATGCACTGGTCTGCTTCTTATAATGGTAAACTAAAATCGAAACGAATTTACCGTGTGGGGTACCGCAATATATATATATGTCGGCATGGAATAAGTGGCTTAAAGTATATTATTTAAATGTTTTAGCTGTAATATAAGTAGTATAAAATAAAATAATGTTTATATACAAATATTCAGCATATAGTCTACACATACTAAATAGGAAATTGTTTAATTATTATAATATTTGAAATATATTTAAAGATATTTCACAAATAGCTTTAGAGTAGCATATTATTTTTTGTGGTGAAAAAAAGACAATGAATTCAAAATACAGATTGCACGAGTGCATTTAAAATGAATGTTACATGTTAAAATTATAACATTTATTTATTTGTAAATTAATTAATAATCACGAGTATTTTAATAATTATAAGTTGGTAGAATAATTTATTAACAATTTATTTTTCGTTAGAATAATCTATTTAGCAAAATAATTATTATACATATATCCTATATCATATTTGGAGCAAATATAGTCGAGACAGAATATGATAAATTGATATTCAAAATTTGAAAATTAAAAATAATACAGTTTGTGAATAAATCCATTTTTCTTCATCAATCCAGAAAATGTGTGATTTTGAAGAGTACTACTTAAAAGTGTCGACCTTATTCTGTGTCGCCTCTATTCCGGTACTTGACAATATTACTCTAGACGAATTCTGTCGACGTTATTCAATTTAGACGGTATTCCGTGTCGATCTTACTCCGTTTAAGCCTTATATTCCGCCTCATGCCACATTTTCGTTACACAATTCTTTTATTTATTTTGTATTGTTGATCTTACTCCTTGTCAACTCTATTCCGCCCACCGACCGTGTGGGGCATACGGGCGGAAGGTTACTACCTCCTAGCCAGTCCAAAATATGTTGCTATGGCAACCGACAGTCGTGAGTCACAGATGAATGGGGAACAGAATCAGCTATCGGGACTGAATTGGGAGATGCTATGATGACCAATAGCTGAGCCGAGATCCTTTTGTTTCGATCAGAATGTTATATTATTCGGGGTTTATAGGAGTCTTGAAAATTGAAATATTATCTTCAAATGTTTTTAAAAAGCTTTAAAATATAATGTTACTCATATTTAAACAAAGTGCTTCTTTTTTAATTATATTTCACGGTATAAGCCTATAATATAATAATTTTATAACTTATTTTGTTATTATTTTCAGATTAAAGTGAAATTGTTGTTATACTGTTTCATTACATGAACATTTTGAACATATATTTAAATTGTTTTTTGCTCAAATATAGTCGACGTGATATTATCTTTAACATCCTTAAATTTAGGATTGTTTTGTGTGATTTGTAATGTATGACTGACTATAAGCACGAATTTTAATTGTAATTATTATTTTAAATATTTTAAAAGTTATAAAATATTTATGAAAAATCTTGATTTCATTATTAAACATTCATTATGTCTTTTGTTCATTACGTTATACTTGTATTGTCTTATATTATATATATTGTCTATATACATGTATTGTCTTAATATTGTTTTACTGGTTTTTTGGGTTAATATTTTCTCATTATTTCCAGTTTTGATTACGATGATTACGGATGGCATTCGGCAGATTTGGTCAAGGTTAGTTCTTTAATATAATAAATTCTACTGGAGCAAAGTTTTTGCTATTATTTTTATATTTTATTATAAGTATATAGAATTTTTTCCTTGTGTTATTATTACTATTGGTTTACTGTTTTCAGTTGAACGAGATTGTTGTGCAATTATTGTGAATACAGCTTACGTTAATGGTTAGAATCATTAGTTCTGTTAATGATGTGAATCTGAACTACTGTCAAACATTGCAATTATATAATATTTATACAGTATTGTTTTGCTATAACATATAACGTATGTTTAAGTAATGTTGGTCCGTTTAGTATTACAATGGACTTAAATAAATAAAAAAGTAAGTGGTTTGAAACCGTTAGCATGTTTCTTGATAATTTGTCGTTAGCATTATAAAACTCACGATAACTATTTAGCTCTGCATGTTAACAATTTTTTGGAATTTAAAATTAATTGATTTTCTATTAATTAAGCTGTTCGTTTTTCAATATTAGTCATGGTTAAATTTGACATAGTAGTAACATAACCTTTTAAACTAATATATAACTATAATGGACTTGAAGTCTTCTTAGTTCATTACATCAAATTGACGGAGCTAACACACCTATAGTCTTGATTAACAATTGGCTCATTGGTGTAAGTTGGGAGTAGTACCTGCCACCTCTCATGCCGCGCCACCTTTTGTTGTCCACAGCTGGATGTTCTGCTGAACGGCCGCAACATCGAGGAACTGGGCCAGCTCGTCCATGTGACCAGGGCGCGCTCGAGGGCGCTCGAGATGTCCAAGCTGCTGTCCGACGAGATTCCGCGCCAACAGTTTCTCATCAAGATTCAGGTGGCTATCGGCTCGAAGATCATTTCCAAGGAGGAGGTGAAGCCCTATCGGAAGGATGTCACTCAGAAGTTGGTACGTTTTGGATCTCCTATTTGTAGCGTGATCATATTGGAACAATGTTATAATTGTAGGTCAGGACGTGAGGTTAAGTGTGAAAAATCATGTAAAGATTATTTTTAATTATTGTTGTGTTTAGATATTAACATTATGACTATTTTTTATATCACTCATTTTTTTATATCACTCATTTTATATCACTCATTTATATAACTTATTTTGTCGAATAACGTTATTACATTTTATTTTCAGTTTTTCAATATAAAATTAATATGTAATACAATCATGTTTTATTTAATATTTTATAAGTATAACAATAATAGGTATTCAGTTATAAAATTATCTTTTATAGTCTTTGATATTTTTAGTCGCTGAAATACATACCGAAAAACAGAATAATTTTTTTTTTAATTTTAAGAAAAAGGACTTGAATAATCTTTTACAAATTTAAGTGTTTTTTTTATTCCAATTTTTTTTTAAGTTGGATGAATTCTTATCTTCAACTGTTTAAGTAATAACATTGAGGTTTATTATTTGAAATAAACTATTTCATTTACGCAATACAGCAAACACTGACTGTGTATATTTAATTATGTTAATGTAAACAATTTGAATTTATTTTGAATTGGTTTTTATCATTATACTGTTTTTTAAACTTATATATATATTTATATTACTAAATAGTAGTATATTTAAAAAAATAAGTATAATTATTTGAATACGTGTTCTAAATTATTATTTTTTAGATATTTTGCATATTGTTTTGTTTACATGTAATTTTCTTTAGCAAAGTGTCATAAGGTATTCCCTTTTTCAGCCGTCAGAATTTATTAAAATTGTTTTATTAATTACAAAATATGATTCAGTCATCTTAATTACCTTTTTAAACATTCATTGGTCGAATTGGGGTTAGCGTGTATACTGTAATGAGTTTGATAAATTGAATTTTTAATTTTGTTATGAAAAAGATTAAAACTAAAACAAATTTTTCCCAGATTTAAGAAATATTATGTCTTCGACATTTATTGTTTTGTATTTGTGAATTATATATAAAATATGTTTTTATGCTGATAAAAATATAATTAATCTTTTTGTATGTGGTGAATGTTACTAAGTTTTGCATGGGTTTTTTAATTAATAAATTAGCGCTTCTATTTTAATTTTCTCATAGTTTGAAATTAATAATAAAATTCAAATTATTGTTGTCACTTTTAAACAAAAATCTTCATCATTGTTGTCTATAGGTCTTATAAGTTAAAGAAGACTTCAATTTAAGCCAAACACAAATGAAATAGGGCATTTTAAAAATCTTAAAAATAATATATTATTTAACATATTTATATGGAAGAGTGAAACTCGACTGATATTCTATTATGTAAGCTGATTCATTTTGTGTCTTCTTTCCCCCCTCCCCATTTCCGCACAGTACGGCGGTGACGTCACAAGAAAGAACAAACTTCTGGCACGTCAGGCGGCGGGAAAGAAGCGGATGCGATTGGTTGGAAATATCGAGGTTCCCAGGGACACATTCATCAACATTATGAAGCAGGCGTGAACACTTTCATTCATACGGACCGGACTGTATAGGGCGTCTAGAATAAAGTTATTCTGAATAACTGTTCCGTATGTTTAATATTGATCATATTTTGCAGTTGTATTAGTAGACTTACTTGTAGCTACAATTCTCATTGCAATGCGATTTCTTATGAAAAAGTTGTGTCCTATATCAACAATGCTTCCTTGTGTACAGTCTTGTTTGAACCTGTTGTTTCTTGATTGCAAAATATTATCAAGAAATCATTATTAGGTAACGCAATTCTCTTTAATATTTGTTAAGTTGACCCGCAAATAATCATTGTAACAAATTTGTTGTATAAAATTCAGAACAACTTTTTATGTGATGCATTAATATTGTTTACATTACTGTGAACATCGTGATGTTGTTCTGCTAACATTTAAGCATGATTGTGTTTGTACATAATTTTTAAAATTGCTATTTGTCGAAATTAAGATTTTTATACTTTGTATTATACCATAGGTGATGATAAATTGTATGTAGTATATTTTTTGTGCCATTTTGAAAATATAACTATTTATTACAACGAAAATGGTGTTAATTTTTTTATTAAAACATCTTTTTCATAATGCTTTTCTGCTTGTTTGGATAGTGTTTGCTTATACAGGCCAATCCTAGAAGGGCGTTCCTAAAAAAGTTCCTATTAAGAGTTTTTTGTTTACATATTTTATTTTTATATAGTACAATAAATGTTGCATAATTTTTATTAAATTATTGCCTATACGTCCTAATAACCTCATTATTTTCTTTGTCAACCATTTGAAATAAATAATTACAAAAAAGGATTGTGGTTGTGCATATTTTGAACGGGTTTTAGCTATATAGTGATCAGTTGACATAAAGTTACCAGACTGTTCCGGTCATCTCCGGATTCAGATTATTCGCCTATATCTAAGTGTCAATTACCAAGAGGCCCTTTTTATTCAACACACTTTATTAAAATTACTTTTGATTGTAAGTTATTGTATTGTCAACCGATTTCATTAACTATAATTATATCAATGCCTTTAAAGGAAGCTCGTTTTAATTGACATTTCTAATTTGTCAATATGGCATCACGGATTATGTTTATTGGACAATAAATAAAGGGTACTGTCGTGACCTTGGCAAAACCGGACGAATGACTGTTGTTGACCTTGAAAATGCGACCAATGACTATTATATTGACCTTGAAAAATCGAGAATTCCTATGCGGTTATAACACGGGCACCCTGTAAATATTGTATATTATTTAATAGATTTTATTAACTCGTGTCGAAAATCTCAGTTCTATAATAATTTCTCGCTTTTTCATAATATTATTCCTATAAGGTTAATAACCAGACTAAAATACTATTTTAAATGTTTTATGGTGATAAATAATGATTTTATGAACTTTTTATATTTTATTGAGAGCTCATGTAACAAGATCATAAGTAACTTAATTATTTATTAATTACTTTTTATATACTTAATTGATTTATTTTAAAATTTCATTTAGTTTTATAAAATGTTTCTAAAAATATATGATCCGTTCACATCAACACTAATTGAGCTAGAACGAATTAAGACCACATGATAATACTCTCAAAAACAACCCGTTTAATTTAAACTTTTTTTTTAGCTAAACTCCGTGAATCTTATATGGACGAATTTGGTTGAACTTTACAGAATATAAATATTTTAATGGAAATATCAAAGAATTATACCTTATTTTAAACACAAACTCAGTCTCTAGAATAATTTTTTTCATTCATATTTGAAAAGTTATAAACAAAAGTATTTATGTTCATTAATTATATTTAAAATACTTTATTTAAAGCACACCAAATATATTTTCATTTCTAACTATAGTTTAAGTGAAGGAAACTTTACAACAAATATCCAAGAAACAGATTGATAGAAATTAAAAAATACCTCTTTATATATAACGGACTTGAAGGACGAAATAAAATAGTACACTATTACAATAAAGTATAAAAAAAGTAAACTAAAGTGAAAAAGAATATCAGCGTCCAAATTTATTATATATTAACACTTTTTAAATGAACAGTTGTTCCTTTTATAAAACGAATTAATCTCTTATTATTCGCGGTCACATTAATTACTATTTAAGTTCATAAAATATTTATATTATTAGCGGTTTTAAATAAATTTTATAAAATATTTATAATTCGTTAGAGAAGCAGAACATTAGATGGCTATATTCATTTGTACGTTAAGTATATGTTCTAGTATGCACTAATGTTTATATGTGCAGATAGCCAATTTTGCCAGGACGCAAAATTGAGTACGTTGTATCGATTAGCATGTATGTTATCACGGATTTTATTACTTTCGAATAATGTATATAATTAAAGAGGGACTATCATTACAACCCTATCGTTATAAATAACAGCTGACAAAAAATAAATTTTAGCTTTGTCAAATAAAATTTTGTTTATTTTTTTAGCATTGTTAAAAAATAATTACAAAAAAGACATTAAAAAGGTGAAGTCCATAATTAAAAAAGGATCTTTTTCTATTTTATTTTTTACATAAATTAATATCTTTCTATAATAAAAAAAACTTTAATTCACCAAAGGATGCACAATTAAAAACTGGCGCAGGATCTGAACATTTTATTTAAATTATTTGCTATATTTTACAATTATATTAATGAGAACTTCTTCTGTATATCATTTATACTAATTGGACATTTAATTGAAATTATTAAATTGTGAAGTCTAATTTTGTGTTGAATGTCACTCTAAATCAAAATACAACATTTTCTTTGTAGCTCTTTTGAAATAAATAATTCAGAGAAGGGTCCTCCCCACTTACAAGCAAGCACTAAGGTTAGGTCCACTGGCGAAGGGTAAAGGTATGTTTGTCGCACTTCATTTAATCTATTTTCCCCATTAAAATTCGATTGCACAATTAAATGTTTAACTATTTTGTATAACTTTCAATGATGTTATTTGTTTTTTATGTTGTTTTCTTTTCTTATGTATTCTTAAATGTGAATATTTTAACATTTAATCTTCAGCTGTATACTATTTTAACAAAATATAAGTAAACATATTTAAATCATATGACATTATTAATTGTTGGGAGTAACAGCCTGAGCCAATTGTAGCCAATATAGTTTTCATAATTTTAGCCTTTTTTATCTCTTTTCGTCGCATAATTTCGGGTAAGACTCATACAATCCGTGTTGTCAGTATATATATATATATATATATATATATATATATATAATCTTTGAATATTACACAAACTTCATACAATTTCCTTTAAATAATCAAAAAAATTAAAGTTC
>JAUZND010032014.1:0-22741 GCA_034780555.1 Coelogynopora nodosa
GTTATATAAGCAAATATTATTATAATGCTAGTTATGTTATGTAATATTATTATATATCAGTGGATTTATGAGGTCTAAGCTTCCACCATCTTTCGGCGGAAGATCACTAATACTTATTTATATGAGAGATGTGCATTTCTAATATAACTACAGCATCATTAATTAAGCAAAATCCATTGTTTTTAATGCACTGACAGAAACAATAAAAAAATAATCTTGTTTTATGTATCTTGTATCATGTTTCATTGTATTGGTTTACTCCTTAAAATTTGAAATTAATATCATAACATTTGGCGCCTTTTTAAATTACTGCCCCCCCAATCAAAAATTCCTAGCTTCGGCTCTGCACGCTTGATCGATGTACACTATTTAAATTTTTACTTTTTATAATACAGTATAAATCTAAAAAAATAGAAATCAAATGTGACACAATTTTTGCAGTTTTATTAAGTCATGCTTGCAATATTGAAAGTTTAAACAATACTCGTTTTTCAGAAATATTTCAAAATTGCTGTGCATGATCGCCTGATTTGAAGGGGCAGGCTTAAACATATGACAATCAATTGTATTTGGGAAATTTGATGAGGGAATTCGCAACAAGCTTATAAACAGAATAATTATGCTATATATATCCATCAATATTAAACAAAGTGATCTCTCAAAAACTGTTCTGCGAATTATTCCTCCACCCTAACTTCACCCTAATTTAGTTTTGGAACCAATTAACAAGATGTACAACGAGTTATTAAACAAATGGGAAGGAAGTTTTGATTGGATCAAGCGATAAACGTGAAATTTCTATGTAAACAAATGTCGAACTGTACTGAATATAGCATCTATTTACTTCAACGAACTAGTCTTCGTGATTACTAACCATTTACGGTTACCTTCAAAAGTTCCATCAAAGTAAGTTTCCCTGCATTTAACATTATACATTATATATAAATGTATAAATACCTTTAGTTACAGATTGTGTCATCTTAATGTTACTGCTCCCGATTAGAAGTTTATTTCAATATAAACGTCGCATAATTGGGCTATATGTTCGTCGTCAGCAACATATTTATTTGAATAAGCGTCGTCCCAAAAGTCCATGAAGTTATGCGACTTACCGTATATAGAACAAACAGGCAAGTGACCGGTTCGGTTGTTCATAGCGACTTCAGTGGATTTAGGATAATTTCATGGTCAAGATTTTCAAACCATTATATATATTTGATATTATATCGAATATCATTAAAGACTCCTCGATCCATGCAGTGTATGCCTACATTAGACATTTACTATGAATTATTCTAAACACCTAGTTATACATGTTACAATCAATTGTATTGTCTATTTTCGATACAATGTATTATATATTTTTCAATACTGAATACTTTACTCTAATTATAAGGTTTAATAATTTGAACAATGTATCTATAATTTACATTAAAAATTCGTATGTATTATATCAGAATTGTATGTCTACAAAATTATATAAATTTTAATCAATAAATGGTATAGAAAAGGCTGACTTTTTCCTTCTGTTTATCATGTAATATGGGGAAAATTTTAATTAGGTTTTTTTGTTAAATAATATATTATGCCTAATCTAAAATTAAACTAATAAAATAAATTCGTTAAAATTTTATTTTAGGAATGTGCTCAGCAATAACTCTTTATTCCAGATGATAACTCTTTTGAGTATTTTAAAAGCAGTCTTAATAGAATATACAATTACATCACAATAGTCAAGGGTTGTTTTTATTTTTAATGTTTATATAGTAGCTATAGGCCTATGTTAAGTTTACATATATTATTGACTAAAAGTATTTTTTTATATATAATGTATATAATTATAGTTGCTATATAGCAACTAGGTACTAGTTACATAAAGTTAATTAATGTTTATATTATAATAAGATGCTTTTCAAAACATATATTTACATATATAGTTGTATTCACTAGAATGTGAATTTACTTTCAGAAAATGTATTTTTTAATATACGAAATACTTTGTTAAATTTATAAGGTTATTCATAATTCATAAAAAAATAATTGAGCACACAAACATAAATAGAAACACTAGAAACAACAAGTTTATTAAGATAAGTACAAAAATATTTAGCATCGAGGAAATTCCATAAGACGGAAATATAAGTAGAGCGAAATATATATGAAGCTATAGAAACATAATATTATTTATAATTAATTTTTTAAGATTTTACTTTTATTTAATAACTTTAAAAATATATTTTATATTATTAGAAATCTGAGATGTAATTTTTTTAAATATAAAATATCAAAGTATTTCATTGCTGAATTTCATTTATAATGTTACTAATTTATATCTCTATATTTTTTTCGGTTTCTCTATTCAAAAATAAATTGTTTTAATAGCATTATATGTAATTATATATTTTGTTTAATATATACTACGTAAGTATTTGTTCAAAAAGGAAGGGATAAAATTATTAAATAAAATTTTAATTAAACATATTAATATTCATATATGAATTTATATTAGACTTTATAAATAATTCATATATATAACTGGTTGTATTATTTAAACACAAATTATATTATTTTAATATTATTTTTACTCATAAACATTTTTTTATCCCTTTTGGAATGTTTTTATTTCATTATTTTGGGATTGTGTAGTAGATGATATTTCGATATTGATTTTATTGCAATGCGTTATATATCTGACGAAGTTAAAAAGGGGTTCGAGAAGTATAAGGTCAGTTCCATGACAAAAGTATAAAGAGTTTTATTGTTTGATTAAAATTTGTCACATTGATATTTATGCTCAATGACAATAGATTGTTGGTGTCAAAAATAGAACAGAATAATTGGTGTGGTAGGCTATATGGCTATAGTATATAGGCTATATTAATTTGTATACAAATCTACAAGTGGCAAATTAAAAGTTTCTGTGTTTTAATTTTGGCATACATTAATTAATTAAATATTTAATTTCTTTTTTTTAAATCAAGTATATTAATGGTGACAGTAATAGTATTATTACTTGGTCTTGGTATTATTATTAATTTTTAAAAGTATAAAAGAAATTAAAGTTAAACATATTTATAGGCATAGCATAGATTTTGTACTTGTCTTGCCTCTTAGTCGTATATTCAATTTTTTAACAATTTTAACAAAAAAAGTCTAAATATATTCAAACATGCAATTAAAACTAAAAAATAGTGCTCACCAATTAAGGGGATGAATTCATTATTTATATTTATTATTTGAATTAAACATATTAATTATTATTTAATTACTTAGTAATGTATTATTATATATATTATACTAATAGTTTCTGACAATAATAATAATATTGACCATGCATTTACCAAATCCAGTCCCCCATTGGTCACAGAATGGTACAACATGACAGAGCCAGAGGACAATGTCAATGTGTATCATGGGCATTATGTACAGGTCTAGCTCAGTTTTAAAGTCTTCAACAACTTCTGCAGAATTGGAGAACAATATGTAATTTTAATGAATATAATAATTAAAATAAATTTATAAATAGTCATAATAATAATATAATATAGCCAATCAACATATAAATTACCATAGTCCATACATATGTAAAAATGTACATAAGTATTATTAAATTGTATTATATATAGTTAAAATAGTATTGAACAGAAATAGCAACAAAAAATAATTCATTATGACTACTGAAATAATTTTTATGGAGTCAGATGTAAATTCCAAAATAAGGTTAAAATAATGGCATAAAACTTTTAAAATGCAGAGATATAATTGGCAATGGGCAGCTCAATTCAGACAGTTTTTCAATATTTTTCAACAGTATCATGACATGAATGCATTGTCATTGAAAACATCATCATATTGCTCCTGCTACTTTACACTACTTTGGTGAGCCGACTCTATAGATCCATCAGGCAGTATCATTTAATGGTTAGTATAGTGACTATGAGCAGAGACAGAGTGAAAGGTAGCTCTGGATGTTTCCTCATAATTCCTTTACTCATCTGATAAGAAGGTTAACATGATAACAATATATCATGGGTTTTGTAGTCCACATGATCTCACCCTTTACCTCCCAAACCATAAATCATTATTCTTCCAACAAAAATAAGTCATCCATTTGATGACTTTGTGTGTAATGTTTATACCTGGTCATAGTCTATTAAACAAAATATTATATTTGCCCTGCCTAATATATATATATATAATAAAATTATAATTTAAAATATTTGTTATTTAAATTTATTAAAATTTTAACAATATATTATTATTGTTTACTTTTAAAGTTTTTATTTATTTCTAATTATTAGCATAATATTTTAATTATGAAATATATACATAGTAATATTATATAGTATTTCTTTATTTCATTAATAATTATTATCTTATATAATTTTATGCACTGCATTAATCATGTTTAGATAAACACTTTTTAATATGTAAAAATTAATTTTTATTTATTTTAGAAATATATCTAATCTTTATAGTATTGTCTATAATAGTGTAATTTTTTATATATCAATATATATTAATCATAAAACATGATTTATTTAATTTTATATTGATTAAGCATAGTGAATTTTCCAGAAAGCATTCTTGATATAATAAGGCTTATAATAATTTTTTTTAATTTTCAGAATTATTTTTTAATTATATGTCCAACTAGACTCCTTACAATATAATTCATTATAATTATTTTATTGAAAATATATTTAAATTAAAAATATAATATCAAATTATATTTTTTATTCAAAAAACTTTTTTAAAGTTTAATACATTAATATTTTTTATTAAATTTCAATTTATTTATAATATAACAATTTAAGAATAAAAATGTTTAAAAATCTCTTACTATGTAACACAATGCACAAACAAATAATTATAAAAAAATTATAATATATTTAATAAAATTTTGGTTATATATAAACTTTATCTTTGTGGCATATATAGAATTTATATAAGTAATTACATTAATAGACAATATGGATCATTTTAAGTACATAGTAAAGTTAAAAATGTATTTTGTTATTCAGGCAGGAAGTTTGTGAGGCTGAATGACCATTCTCTTGATTCTCATAAATATACAATGAAAAACTATCTTCTCCACCCAAATTAGCAAATTTGAGTATGTTTTAAACCCATTTTTCATACTAAATATAATAGGTTGCCCTAAATTCTGCATTCAGACTTCTTTTACTTTAAAAAAAAGTAAACAAATGTTGTTGCTACACTTCTTTATAAGTTGCTTACTGCACTTGTAACCATTATTTTCCAGGTGTTAAATGTATGTATCTTATGCCTGGTTATTCCAAGAAAAATATGTACATATCAATGTAAGTTGAAAAAATAAATGATATATTATCAATTTGCATTTTGTTTTGGCCATATCTCATAATTAGTATTTTTATGTTAAAAATAATATGAGCAGGTATTACATGTTTCATATAATATTGTGATGCATTATCAGTATGGGATTTACTAAATATAATGATGCTGCACAGTGGGGAGAAACTCTGTTAAATGATGTTTATTGGTTTGGGTATGATTAAATATTTAATTTTTTATTTAATTTATGGCTACTATATGAATTTATCACATACTATGTAATTTTATACATACTATATAATATTATATAACATTCTGTTCAAATCCTCAACACCACCACAAAACAAATAAAACCAGAAGTTAAGAAACTACTTTCTGCATTGGATAACTATGAAACATATTTTGTTTGAATTAATATAAGTAAAACAAGCCTATAGGTAGGTGTTAAAGGGTTATTCAGAAAGGTGCTTTAATCTATTTGTTTATTGCATTATTGGCTATAATCCTTATTTTTATTATAATTACAATTTAAAAAATTTGATAGTCATATTAAGGCATCTAAAAGATGATAATATACTTTATTTGACAATAATATCTATTTATATTAGATATTTCATAGGTGTGTAAAATAAATATACATAATGATAACTATAACTAAATAAGTAATTGATAAATTTCTATATTATTCATATTTACCTGCCACAGGAATCTCTGTGTTACTGTGTATATCAGAACTTGTGTGTTTTTTGTCTAAGATATTGCTTCTAATGGAATTAATTTGTGGACTATATATTTAAAAAAATTGTATAATTTTTTGATGTTGAAATAATTAGTTTTAGGGTTTCAAAACATTATTTTCATTATTTGTCTTTTCCAATAAATTATGGCAACTTGAAATTCAGCACAATTTTATTTGTAAACAGCTCTCAGAAGAACTTCAATATGTATTTGTTGCTTTCTTAAGAAGACTTTGGTTATTAATATTTGATCTATATTGTTAAATGAAAATTATACCAAGCATTACAAATGATTTCCATATATTGACCAGATAATATTGAGTTTGTGAAAATAATAATTTTAACTAAAATTAATTCAAAAGACGTCTTACATTTGAAAGTAAAACAGTGATTTCTAGAACCCCTGAAAACCCCAGAAATTATTCATGTTAATTTTGAGTAAAACTATATATAGTATTGTGTCCTACAAAATATTCATATATATTTATTGATATTTACAATGACATTTGTTAATTTAAATGTAATGCATTTAAATTATGATGTAAGCAGCCGAAGACTACAATGGACACTCTCACCAATGCTCTATAAAAAGTACAACTAAAAAATCATTATTGGGGGGTGGCCATTCATCAGAGGAAAGGAAAATTATTTTATGAATCAATTATGTGTAATGAGTACAAAACGAGTATAAATTCTATGTTGTGTACTAACTGACATGCAATGCCTTAGTTTAATGATGAAAATGATGTCATTCATAGATGTACCCAGCCAGTGAGTTTTATTCTTCATTAAAGTAGTGAGAACAAAATACTATATGTTATATCATACACAAATAAATATAGTAAAAGTAAAAAAGGCTTCTAAAATATACCCAGGTCATTACATATATTAGTATGAAGTTGATTAGTTGCATTTGAGTTGAAGTAACTCTTATTAATGGGTTAACTACATAAAATGTACATTGATCAGTGCAATTTTTTGAGTTAGTAATTATAAACAGTTCTCATCAGAGGTGTGCTCTTCAAGAGGTCCATATTATTAATAATTACTTTTGTATTTCGGATAGTTTATTTCAAGTTGTAAAGTTAATTAACTTTATTGTTATAATATATGTTTCTTCTTTTCAGTATAATTCTCGTGATACAAGTCCTTTGTCAAATTATGTCATGCATCCTTTTTGGAATTGGGTGGTGCAGGTAACAATAACTTCACTTTTTATATCCTAGTTCTATATTTAAGACAAATCTACACTATATAAAAATTAACCCAATTCCTCCATTGTTGTTTCTAAAAAGTTTTTTTATTTGACAGTATATATGTTTTGACAGTAATATAATTTTTTATCATTTTATTAGTTGTGTATTCTGTTTCATTTTTTATTTTTAATGATATTATATGTATATAAATTATCTATATATATTATTGTGGAAAGTTTGTGTGTATCTTGTGTGCAAGTAAATTTTAAAAAATTAAACTTACATTTTGTAACAATTTTCCTATTATTTATTATGTGTAGTCGATTGTAATTTTATACTTTCTGGTATTAAAACTCATACCTTCATTATTGGTTATGTCTTATATTTTTATTATATTTAACCTATATCATTTATTTATTTGCAGGTTTTTTAATCACAACGTTTCCACATATTTTGTTATGGTAAATATATAGTATAGTATATATTCAAATAGTATCAAAATAAAAGCTACCATATTGTATCCATATTATGTATTCATAACCTCTAAATATGATCATCTACATTGTTAAAAAATTGTAACCTTAATAACACTTGGCAACAAATTTGAATAATCTGCATTATAATTATATTTCAAAAAACAAATTCATGAAGTACTACAATTGTGATAAATAGTTAACTAATAATGAATAAGTATACATTTATAATACTGTATTAATGATGCCCTAGTGTTTTCCTAATGATATCCTAGTTAATTGTGCTAATGATTAATACCCTATAAAATAGTTGGCATCAATCAATTACAAATACATATGGATATAAATGATATACCGATTTTAGTCCATGTCAATTTTATTTTTGTAATTTAAAATTGTCTTGAATAAATTCTTAAAATTATAACCGTTACTAATTGAAATATGTGTTTTCAAATGAAATGTGCATTTTCATTTTAAAAATTCATCAGTTTTAACTATACCATTGATCGTGCATATTTTGGTCCTTTTTTATTTAATCAAAAAACTTAACCTTATTGTGAACTGGTTAAATTAGTGACGTTTGATTTTTATTGTAAAAATGTGCTCCTTATTATTATTGAAACTGGAAAATTTTAAAAATGCTGCTTATTCTTTTTAATAAGCTAAAATACATGTTATAAACATTTTTAAATTAGTTATTGGCCTCACGAATATTCCACCTTTTCTTTGGTATATTCTAAGTGTATTATATTTATTTGAATTAATGAAAAATAAAGTGTGGTATTTATGTATTATGAAGTAAAATACATCATATTTAATTAAAAAATTAAAGATAAGATTATAAATTCAATTTGTTTAAAATATTCTTAAAATAATCAGTTTATCGTAAATATTTCACTATTTCATTGTGAAATAATGATAAACCAAAAAAATTATTGTTGAATATTTAAAACTTTGATATCATCATCAAATGTACAATTTTAAACATAAATAATCTCAGATAGCAGAAAATATATATTGATGCAACCTTTACCTAGTTTGGCTTTTTTACTGTTATGCTTTTAAAGTGGTATTTTACTTGCTACTAAACTAATTAAACATCCTAACATCAATTCATTTTTGTTTTAATATTTTATTTTTAATATTCTTTTACTCTAAATATGGTTTTAAACTTGTGTCTTATTCCTCATTTGATCTTTTTCATAAACTTTTGTAAAAAAAACTATCTTTTAAATACTAGTTTTTTGACAAAGTGTATAGATTGGTCACATTATAACATCGTTGTGAAAAAAATATTTTATTGTAAAAGTTTACTTGGGTTATTCATATATTAATTTTTTTACATTTTGTAAAACAAATCTATTTATCACCAGAGAATTAAATATTTTTAGTATTTAGTTACTTCTGCTCAAGTCATCCTTTTTACTTAATAAACATTGTATTTGCCATTTAAAACACAATATTTGTTCATTGAATTATAGTTTTATATTATTTATAACTGTTGGTTACGTTCTAATATATATAACTTAAAATATTTAATCCTATGCTTTATTAGTATAATCCTGGTGCATACTTAACAATTAATATTAATTAACGCATACATAACCATGCCAATAAGGAACTAAAAACATGGTGTGTTTGTGTGCTATATCTACGTTTAATATGTTTTATTAATTGTTTACAGATTAATAATTATTTTTGAAGGTATTTTGTATGGTATGTTAAAAAGAAAATTGTTATGGAATGTTAAAAATTATTTTTTACAACAAATTTAAAGTACAGAAAAGTATCTCTCGAAACGAAATATATTATAAATTAATCCGATAAATGAAAGTATATTTTATATGAATTTCGAAATAAATATATAATGGCATAACAGTAATTTCATTTGCATCCCCCCTTATATATTTCCGTCACATGGCTTTTAATTTTGTTTTTTAATGGTATTTTTACCAAGTGAGTTTAATTTGTCATTGCGATTACATACACATCTATATCAGTCAACAATGTACCGGCTTTCTACAGAAATAAATAATTTTATTTTACACCTATTTCTCAATCCTCATTCATTATAGCCTACATGATGTATACTATTCTATTGACATTGTATTCTTGATAGATGCATTCATTAATTTGCGACTTGATGATTACAATTCACTATCTTCTAAAGAGTATTTCTAAATGAATGCAAACAATTAAAAATACTACTGCCTGACTTGTAACTTAATCGCCTTCAAAACTGATATTAAAATACTGTCGCTTGATTTCCAATCGAAAATGTGAATTATCCTTTTTATTCACAACATAATCAAGGTTTTCTCGCCTTCATATAAATATGATGTACATATATATATATATTACTTAACAGTCGTCATACATGTCCCTTTCTTTACACACACAAATTTAAAGGCACTGGAATTCCTGATTGTGCTGTAAATTATTCACCATTGTGTAATTCTTTTTTTCCAATGTCCGATCAATTGATGATTTTTCGACAAAAATTTTTCAACAAACTTTTATTCTTGCTTACCATATAAATACAATCCCAAATGCATTTTAATTCATTTGGAAATACATACTGATATCTTGTATCTAATTCTTTACCCGTTTGTGTTATTTCCTTATGAACCTTTTTCTTTTCATAATATGTGAATGTTTATATATCTACTGTTATTTTCCTTGGATTTGTTTATTGTGCTTTTGAAATTTCTAATTCACGTATATTGTGTAGTGCTTTTTTTAATTAGTAATAACAATAATACAACCTTGGGTTTTACTTTTTCAGTTATTCCCCAAATGGATCGCCCCCAACTTGATGACGCTGGTTGGATTCCTCTTATGTGTTTTAAACTTTTTTATACTCGCCTATTTTGATCCTGACTTTGTATCGTCAAGCAAAGAATTCGTACAGACAACTCGCACCCCAAACTGGGTCTGGCTGCTTTGTGCAATTTTTAACTTTTTAGCTCATACACTTGGTAAGTGGTTCGAAAGAAATTATTATAATTTTGACGGTATGGAAAAGTCTTAGAATTTAAATTTTTATACTGGAAAATTATTGTAAAATTATTAGGAAACGTCGAAAAATATATATTTTAATGTAATCTTTTAAAACTATATTTCTGTGTTTAATTTTTGGGTTAAAAAGTAAGGAGCAATTAATGTCCGACCATCTATGAATCAAATCTTATTAATTGTGAAATATATTGTGAATGTTAATAATTTGAAAAAGAATATTCTATAAGTGAAGGATTCATAATTCTATAAAGTGACCTATAAGATGATCCATGATCTTAAACTTCATCTAGATCTTTAGAGAGTCTATATAAAAATTGAAGGGTATTATTTCGTTTATAATTAATGCTATCAAACTCTTTTTTAATTTGTATTATATTTCCATCGAGTAAACCGAATAGAGAACTCGAAAGAAAGAACTTTTGTATTAAATTGTCTCCTAAGTTAAATAGATTTTTCATGTTATGAAAGCGAATGAAACACTTACGTTTGTAGTATAGTAATTGATTTCCATTAATGAGTTACGCTGCTTCAATTCACGAGCTCTGGTTGCTAGGAAACATATCGATTACTCTATAAGATCTCTTCATTGAACCTGCAAGCGTATAGTGTGGCTTTGTGGTCTTGACAACACCATAGCAATGGCATGCTTGCATTCATGTTGCCTCTTCACTGTGATAGCTTATCTGATCTAAGCTGAATAAATATTGGGTGGAGGTTACATTTTCAGCCTTCCCCTGCCACTAGTATGATATCGATTAGTAAGTTCACTTTTGTGTTTTGATGATGTGCTTCTTTCTTTGAGTGACCAGAGTCTGTCACACCGTGATCGCAAGAAACAATTATTTATAATATTTTAATTATAAATAAATCCTATATCTGAATGAAAACTCTGTTATATAAAATACTTGTTTTGTTGTGTAAATCGTCCCTTTACCCTAGAAGCATCAGGCTCCTGGGAACTTATTTTCTCCGAGGGGGTCAGGTTGACACACATTGCGTTTAACATATATATTCAAATATTTTTTATAAATTGAGTTAGATATGTAGTTTTTCACGTCTATTCTAACCGTCTAATTTGTTCTCTAGTCAGAGACGCTGAATACAATTAACTTTCTGTTTATCTACAAAATATGCAAATTATAAAGCATTAGATATGGAAAATATCGTCATCATTATTTGGAAAACATTTCAACAAATAATTTAGTACAAACTATGCAGGGATTATGTCATCAATGAAGTTTCAGCCCAAAAGCTTAAACACAATTTTGATATAGATATATATTAAATATTTTAAAAGTCTGTTTTTAGTTTATTTTGAGTCAACATATTACAAGATCATGTTCACCAGTATAATCTCGGAAACATATGAAATTGTAAATACATCAAGAATTAGGTAGGTAGTCAAAAGTTTCAAAACGATAACATCATTAGATTTTGAATAGTAGCTAATGGTTAACCTATAATGGTTTAATGAGTAAATGTTCTCCTCCCTAGACGGCATCGACGGTAAGCAGGCGCGACGCACCGGGTCCAGCGGTCCCATTGGGGAGATGTTCGACCACGGCTGCGACTCCTGGACCTCGATGATGTTCGCAGTCTGCACCTACTCGCTGTTCGGCAGGGGAGAGTTCGGTGCCAATACCTTCGTAGTGTTCTCGCTGCTTTGGGTAGTGATGGCCTCCTTCTATATGGCCCACTGGGAGAAGTACAACACCGGCGTGCTCTATTTGCCCTGGGGCTATGATATCAGCCAGAATGTGAGCCGTGTGTACTGATACTTGTGTCTCGCTATGCCTTAAAATGCCAAACTGAATAATTATAAAGTAGGGTTAAATTCATATAAAGCTATGAAATAAATAATAATTTGTCACTTATACGTGCGGTGCAACATTTGAACGATATAATTTGTTATAAATTTAATGCAGTTTGTATCGCTTTCTAGTGCTCTTTTCTTATGTTTTGAGATAATTAATTGGTTGATACTATACTATAACCATCGATTCAATAAGTCATCCCCCAAGCTTCGAATATAATAAATCTTATTAACATCTTGCCCTTCTTCATAAAAACAAAGAAACAGGTATACTATAACAATTATTAACTAAAAACTTATTTTATATTCATTATAATAAACCGAGCACTTAACTCAATGGATTAAGCGTTGTAATGGAAAACAGGAAACTGAATCTCTATTACATAACGAAATAGTTCATCATTCAAATTATTGATGGATATAAACGAAACATCGTATCAGATAATGTTTAGTTGAATGATAAGATTTTAAACTTTTAACCAAAAATATGCATTCAATATATTGACTGCCACATTATTAAAAGATTTTTTCACTTCACTTTTCAAATTGCTATATTGAAAAAATAAATTGAGGATACAGTATTTCATTACAATATTTGAAATAAGTGTAATAAATTAATATGCTGGTAGTGACGACGTCGTTAATAATGTAACATGTTTTGAGGAATATTTTTTACCTATGTTCTATCAACAAACATAGCGTAGTTTCTTTCGATTACTATAATAAATAACAATTGAGTTTTTAAATGCGAAATAACATTCTTTTTTCGGTTCATATAAAAGGTTGATATTTTAAAGAGTATTCCGACATAATATTATATAGAAATTGGCTGTGATAACACTATTGTACTCTAAGATCGAGGCATAATTTCAGGATTAAACTATGATCGTTGATAACATGTTACTGTCCATTATCTGTGTTCATTTTGGTTGTTGTATTTATTGTTCATTATTATTGAATTTTGTTAATAAACTATGTTGTTTACAGGCTTGACAATAAATAAGTGTGTTTCTATCAGACAATGAAGTATTTATTATTATGATAATTTACATACTAATTTGTGGGAACAATTATGTGTAACGCAGTATAAAGTTATATAAGACCTTAAGTTCATTCATTTATTGATTAATTGAAACATTGAATTTTTTTCTTTGTTCTGATGGATTTACTGGTTTTCAATCAGTTATCCAGGGGGGTTATCCTTATTAAATCGATTAAGGGAACATTGTTTGAGTCCAAAATTGATTAATCATATTTTTTTAGAATCATTTGATTTGTAATCCTTTTAGCTAACATAAAATGGATTAATTTAAGACTCTAAGTCTAAATTTATATATTTAATATTAGTACAACTTTCGTGTCTTTTACAAATGCCTATTCAAAATGTATCAAAAAATAATACACTGTAGCTTTAAATATTCTGTCTCTATTTCCAGAGTATGACAATCGTCTACTTTTTGACGTCTGTAGTCACATCAGACGCTTGGCAGTGTTATGTTCCATTTTTACCGATCAAATTTTCGCATTTAGTTATCGGGAGTGTTCATGGTGAGTGTTTTTCAATTACATTCTTTTTTTATCGTAAATTCTGTTTAGGTATATTGGGAATTACTAATTGCCATAAATTACAACATATTGTAGCATTGTATAATATGTATCATATTATAATATAGTGCGATTCAATCATAATCAATCTGTGTTTCGAGAGATTTAGAAGTATTAGATATTCCTCTTACTTATTTTTTTTTAATTTCTAAAAATTAAATTAATAATATATTAATAATCATTTACATTTTTCCAGTAACTTTTTTATCAAAAAACAAATTAAGCAAAGTTAATTAAACTATATTTATTGATAATCATGATTTGTAGACACATTTTGTTGTTTTTATCTAATTGTTCCGCCAAGAGGTTGTATTTCCAAATATTTAAATAGTGAAATTCTTTAATATTGGTTAAAATTGGGTGATTAATGACAAAACTGTTATTTTCCATATTAATGATATATCTATGTTATATATTCTTCAATTTTTATTACAGTGACAAATACTTATAAAACATACATATTTAAACCATAAAATATAGCTGGTTGATATAGGTTTGATTATACGCATTTACTATAATTATTTTCACACTTTATTGATGGTAATAACATTACACTATGAAACATATACTTCAACTTTTATAAATATATAATGCGAATTGGTGTCTGACTGGACCAAAATATTATATTAATCGTATAATAAATAGAAATATTCTTAATCAATATCATCAACCCTTCTTGTTTTTGCCTTCTATAAATAATTACTAAGTACTAATTAACCTTAGCTCAAATTTTATGTCACATCCTGTTCATCACTGTTATTTCTATAACTCTTTTCTACCGATGAATTTTCTTCAATTACATCTTCTTGTATTTCCTATAGAAATTATTTTCTTGTTTCGTGCGTACGTATTTATTTTAATTGCACTGGTCGTGGTGATCCCACTTATAGTCGATCGTTTGTCTAGTTAATAGTTTCCACCTTTCATAAATGCAATAGATATTGTAATATTGTAATCAATGTATTACTTTTCGTAAATAATTTATGTAGCTATCAGGTTGTATCTATCACGGAAGAAAATCACAATCAAGTTCACTCGTGCATCCTGAGTGTTTAGACTTCTGAGTTCTAATGCATGACTATATTTGTTTAACATCAGTGAAGCAAGATTATAGATCAGCTTGTATATATATGACCACAATGCATTATATTGGGAAAAATAAATAAATGATCGATTACTAACATTGGAATATATTTGATCTAATTATAAGTAGGAAAATCGAACTCACTGACTTTGAATTAGTCGGAAACGAACTCGATATTGTTTAAATCTGTCAATAGGAAGCGAAACGACAAATACTCGATTCTGATTGGTCGAAAAAAAGAAGAAAAAAGTTGGCGCTAAAATTCAAAACCATTTTACTCAGGTGGGGGGAGGGGTATCATGATCTATTTTTAGCCATGACGCATAAATCTATTTATAACTGCGGCAGAATCGACCCTTCCTATACTACTAATAGTGATTCACCTGGCAACAGTATAACCCTGGTGACCCACCTGGCAATGGTGTTCTCCGCGCCATGATGCTCCTTGTGCTCGGGTGGGTAAAGCAAAAAGACATAGTTCCTCATCTCCTCGGTAGTGTAGTCGATGACAGGTGCGGTGGGAGCCTCGGTGTGGTACTGGGCCTCCAGCAGGAACACCTTTTGAGCCAACTGACGCAGACGCTCACAGTCGAGGGAGCAGGCATCTCTTCTGGCTGCTACCTTCACCTGTCCTGTATCCCCGTAGAACTGTTGTTGTGGGAGATGTTGAGGATAGGTCATAGACACGTATTTATAACCTAATTTTAATTGTATATGCGAATATAATATTTGGACAATCAATCAATAGGACAACCGAATATTGATAATATTTATATTTGTAGAATATTATACCCATTGTAAAAAAACAAAACAAATTCATTATAACACTAATTCAAAAATATTATTGTTTGATTTGAATTCAAATTGAGGAAAATAATCTTCTTGACATCTAAAACCACTGAGATTATTTTCCTAGATTCGAATAATTCGACGTTGAACCATGAGAGCATTATTGTAAAAAATTAAAAGTGTAAAAAAAAATCTATCTGGCGAATGTGAAACATGGAATTAATCAATGCAATATTTTCTGAATTACAGCTGATTCAAAATATGTTTGGTTTGTCCCTGTCCCCCTTCTTATGGTAGGAGAGTATGGTACAAGTTGTGCAACAAATGGGCACACAGGAGAGGCAATTACCTGATCAGAGTTGGTGTTGAACAGCGTCATGAGCAGCAGGAGTGGATAGAGCGCCACATCGATGGCTCGACGTAGACCCTTGATTGCCACCTGCCAAAGCGGCTCAGTTAGATGACCTCCGGCTGTCGTTAGAAGATGTCTGTTACACACCAGAGACACACAATATGGAAGCAGAGAGTTAATGCAGATTCACACTTCACCTATGCTGAGAATTTAGTTTGATTTTGTTTTTCCTTTTAATAGTAGCTTTCAAACTAGCTCAGGTTTTTAACAAAAGTTCATCTCGTTTAGAAATATTTATTGATGTCTGCAGTCTATGTAGACCTACTTATTAAGGAAAAGTTACTTCGAGTTATTATTATATATTATATTATTAAACATAATACAGTTTGTAAGTGAAACTTCGTGTAGACCTAAATATAATAATTATTTTTAATGATAATTAAATACATAAATTGTTGTCTCAATGCCTATCCTTCTCAGTTCTTACTAGTATTCAGCATAGCAGCGGTGTCTCCATATTAATCATGACATATTTATGTTTAAAATGCAGTTGGTATCATACCTTGTAATGTGTGATATTGTTAAATTCGCAAATAATTCTCCGTTATAGGTATATAAATAAAAGGTAACATAAATTACAGATATAACAATATAATTTCAAACATAGTTTTGCCTGCTATTTAGGCATTACATAATATGATTCAGATTTAGGCGCTAGCTACATTACAAAGTGCACGCAGGGTGTACGCGTGCGATGTCCTACCTGATGCAGGATGATCCCAGTCTGGACACGACTTCGTGCGGTTGAGCGATGCATTCGATGAGAACATTGATGAGTTGCTCCAGCATGAGGGAGATAGCTGCAGTCTCACTACCATCTTCTGCAATACGCGGGGCCAAAATACTTGGATCATACTCACGATATGGGTCACTAAATAATATACTAACAAACTCAAATCAATCTATTTAAATTTAGAATACTAATATTTTACTAAAACTATAATATTCAAAGCAAACGAATCAATGTTTCTTTCACAATACATACAATCAAAATCACAGTACATAAAATCTAATTAGTGGGACTGTGTCCACTGAACTTACTAGAATTGGACCGATAAAAGTAAAATATGACCTTGAACAACAATATTGGAAAGTGTAACACATTTATTATTATGTTTAACAATGAGACAACACCGATGAAATCGGTGGTAATTATTTCAATAATATATTCAAAAATAGAATTAAAGGTGTCTACGAATAATTGGAGTAGTGTGGCTGAAGGTATATTTTCAGGTCAATGATGACTGTGTGGTGAGGATTCACTAATTTTCTACAATAATATTTTCTACAATTCTGCTGAACCAGGAGTACAAAATATGTGTACATTTGGTGCTACTAATTTACATTATATATTGGAAAATATGTTTTATTGAAGAGGTGGGTGTCGACGTTAACCAATTAGTCTTAATTATTCCTGCCGAACTTAACAATAATCCAGTACTGCTGACGCCCTGTTTCACCATATTGCTAATGATTCGAATTGCAGAAGTCACATCATACGTGAAACACAAGATAATAGGGTGGTAGAATTAATATAGTGAAAGTAGCTCAAACTTACAGTTACACGAATCTATTCATGAGAATATTACTCTGTCTGTTAGAACAGTCGAAATGTATGCTAAAACTTATATTTTAAGTTCAACTCAATTAACAATGAATCTTGTCATCATGTCACCCCAGGTGAGTGAGTGAAACATTCCACCCACCGGGCATCTCCATAATGAGGTCTCCAACCAGGTCGGTAGCTAGCCCGAATGCCTGCCGCAGGTTGGCCTCCTTGGCCAGGTTGACTCTGGCTCGATTCCTGTTGGGTTGGTGGTCCTGCAGGGCGCGGTCTCTCAGCCACACCTGCAATACAGCGGACAGGTCACAGTTAAGTTTTCAACTCAGATAAAAAGATACAAAATAATATAGAGGATAAAATATAATAGAAATGCTCAAAAAGAATATCGCAACAGGCAATTTTTTGCCCAATTTAAATCTATAAAAAGAGTAACTCCTAACTTGTAACAAATATTTATACAGCCAGTTGTTAGATTTCCTCCTCAAAATATTTAGATACGGTTGTACTTCTCGATAAACCAGGTATAAAAAATAACCCGACAGTTGCGAGTAAAAGTCGAGGGAAGATCGGCTGGGCGGCCACCCATCTGGCGAGTGATTTTAGGATAAGTTGTATAGTTATTTTAAGAATCTTTGAAAATAAGGAATACAATATGTGTTATTCTCCTTGAAAGATTTTAAGTTTTTTTTTTTAGTAAACAATATTAATCATAGTTTCACGCCGTATTTATAAGTTATGAAGCATTTAACATTTTTTAATGATATTCATTATTTAAGTAGATTTTTTTTACTAATCCATTAAAATAATTTTTATTGATACCTAATTATACCTGATTATAAATACATTTTACCAAATCGTCACAGGAAATAATATACTCACGCAATAAATATTTAATCCGGCCTGATGACCTACGGATATGCGGGATATTCAGAACCACCGCTTACACCACTCTATCCCTGACGCAGGCCCGGGTAGGGGGAAGGCTATAGACCACCAACACACACACGCACACACCTGTATCTGCGGCAGCACGAGTTGGTTGGTGAGATAGAGGGTCATCTGTCGACCGGGACAGTCGCTGGTGGAGCGTATCATCTCGAAGAGTGAGTGGAGCACTGCGGCCTGCAAGCGGGGGGGACAGTGGGTCACAGCGCGAGCCAACCCGTCCAACAGCAGGTACCAGACGTGGAGCAGACCAGAGGCTTTGTCCAGGGACTTGAGGCTGGGGACTGTTGGTGTTGACAACTGCTGGATATGTAGAATAATCAATGCCGATTTAAAATATGAGTTCAATCACAGTGAAGCCAGAGTGAATTTACTTACATGATTAATTCATACGTGTGTTTTTAGCAGAAATTATTTTAAAACATTTTGAGGAATTCCAAGGACATTTAAGGATTAATTATGACATGCAGAATACATAAAACATGATTATAGCTTACTATTATAAAGTTCATGGACACTAACTAGAACTACAGTTTTTACAATTTGATTTCATCTTGGATCGTACAATACATAATATTCTATCATTATTAATCGTTTTAATTATTATCATACGAAGCATACATTTTTTATAACGTTCTACATAGTTTTACATATTACTAGTAAAAAATATACTAAACAGTATTGACAGGTATGCTATCTAAAATAATACAATATTACAATAATACAATATGTAAAATAATAAAACGAAACATGTTGTTATATAACTAAAATTAAATCTAACGAAAGGACATTTAATAATTATTTGCAGAATTAAGACACTATGAACATTTGAGGACCGCAGGAACTATGTTTATCGAGAGTTTTATTTGATTTAATCCATTTACAACAAAAAAAATAATTTAAATCTATTTTTATAAGGAGATTACTTTACAACATTAGTAGTCAACAATCAACATAATATGTGTACATACTTATTGACTGAAAGGAAAAGGATTACACGTCATAAGAAATATTCAGTTAAAAGTTAAAGTTTTTGATAACTTCAGAGTTGCAAAAGCAAATAGAGTCAAAATCCGGACGCCTCATGGTTGCGAGCGAAGTGAATAAAGTCAATTTTAAAGTCAATATCTGTCAAAATAAATTATAAATGCAAATAAAATTGGAAAAAAAATTGTCTAGATTAATATTTAAAAGTTTTAAATCCACATTTTTCAAAAAGTCCCTTTTTCCAGACCTTTCATAAAAAAACTCTTGTTTTTCCATACTTTTCCAGTCTAGAAAAACACCTAATTAAAAATTCCAGACTTTTCCAGACTTTGCATGAACCTGCTTAGTGTTCTCGGCAGAAGCGTCACTCTCCTCCAAACAGCCATGATTCCGTCGAGAGAGGTTGTCCAGTGTGGTGGCCGGCAAGTGGAGTTTTGTACTGGGAAAGCGGGCCAGAAAAGAGGGCATATCCACCTCTGGTATTGGCGGTTGCACCCCCTGCCGGACAGGATGTAAGGAACAGATCAGGGAGATATATATAGCCTACTTTTTACCCGTTGCAATAGTTGCAACGCATATAATAGCACCCTACATTTTTAGGGATACATAAAAATGCATGGGTTCTTTAATTTTGTTAAAAAATATATAATAAAAAGTGTGTTTTCTGAAATTCAGTAATTTTAATCAATGTAGGAAATTCAGATTTTGAAATATAGTCGTATTAAAAGTTTGTTATAAATATTATAACAAACAATATTTCTACTGAAACATTTGCTAACATGATCATTTGGCCATACAATAACAATGGATTAGATATTTACACTAAATTATTTTATAAAGTACTTAAATATATTATCTTCTTAGCATTAGAGATACTTTATTGTTCGGTATAATATTGAAATATGATAACTTCCCGTTTTGCATATAATTAGTGTATTATAGTTAAGAATTTACAGGAAAGAATAAGTTAATCTAAACTCAATACAAAAACTGACACTCTAAAACATGTTAGTAGGCCTAGAGGTCAAATGGGACCTCTCCAGGGCTGCGAAAGTAAATGTAAGTTGTTGTAAAAATATACACTGGTAATAATCTTCACTTGGATACATAGCACGAATGACTATTTTTAATTAATTAAAAGCAGTAGAAAAACTGAATTAAAAGTTGAACAAAAACATTCCGATTAACATTCTTTCAAAGAAACTGATAATTATGTTATTTAATGGGCAGAGTGATATTGCTGCTTAACTTCTAATATAATGCTTTTATTACAGTTGCTACAAGGAAATTGATAATATTGTATTTTATTTTAAAAATAAATAAACATTAAACAATATAAAACACAACATTATTATTCTGGGTTACAATTAAATAAAGAAAAATATATAATTTCCTTTGTTTAAAATAAACAGTAATATTATTCAATGAGTTAGTTAAAAATCTTGTCAAAACACACTAATGCAGCCCGCCCAATACAAGGACGTTCGGCCTACCTGTGTGGCGGAGGGCGACCGCTCCGTGAGCCCACTGACCCGGTGCGCCGACTTGAAGGGGGGACACGCCGGCATCAGCCACAACGAGGCCAACAACTGACTGCACCGCTGCAGATAGCGCAGCGCCGGTAGACACAGCGAGTCGCCCCCCTCCTGCCCCCCCGAGGTGTGCCCCGTAGTGTCGGCACAGCCCACTCCAATCACGTCGACCAGGTCGTCCGAGTCGTCGTCCGAGTCGGAGTCATCGCCGGGAGCACGCAGCAACTCGGTGGGGCCTTTGACGTACTTGAGCAGGCAGAGGACGCAGTCCACCGCGGCGTTGGTGAAGACCAGCACGTTGTCTGTGGATAGGAACACCTGGTCAGGGGGGGGGGGATACATGATACAGGTAGGGCTTTGGAGATGGAGAGGTAAATGGTCGGTACGAACATGAGTGAGTCTTTCTGAATGAGTCAGAGAAGAATAAACGTATTACAAGGTGATAATTAAATAATTGTCAGATAAAAGTTAGAAAAAATATATTTAGAAGGAAAAAAATTAAAAAAACTATTGTACCGGATAACTTTTACACAAATAAATAATTTATTCTTTTAAACATGTTTATCAGTTAATATAATATAAGAAAAGAAATTCACTAATGTAGAATTGTGGCCGTGGACCCCTTCGGTATAATAGTTATTACTATGCTATATTTCCCATTTCAGACTACATTTTCTACTTCGAACTATTTTATGTGATTAATTAATTTACATGTTTTTATCATTATTTTTTATTTATTTTTTGCAGTTATTATAATATACAACTTTTTATAATTTATTAAAATGCTTTATCGATTTCAGTATGGAATGTTAATTCATTAATTAATAATTGAAGTTCGTCAGAATAATTAACAAAGTTTTATAATGCAAAACAAATATTTTAATAAATATATATATAAAATCGGCCGCTTATTTTTAAAGAACTCAAGTAATTCTTAACTAATCTTAACGATTAAAAGCACTACTTTTATAAGTGATACGCAAAGTTAAATAGTTATATATAACAAAGTAAGGTTAAATAAATACAATAGTTCCTGATTACAGATATAAAATAAGTAATAGTTTGACAGGTTTATACCATAAATCCAAATATAAGTTTTCTATTTCTTAGCATCATTCTTTCTTAAACGCTGAATACACCATATACGTCATCTTATTAAACCTTTGATATTCCATATTTAGACATATTTTAAGAAAATAAAATTGATTGGAACCATCAATCAGGCAAAATCAGCTCACCAGATAGAAAGAAAAGAAATAAATCAGAAATA
>JAUZND010032025.1:0-22740 GCA_034780555.1 Coelogynopora nodosa
AGAGCGAGAGAGAGAGAGAGAGAGAGAGAGAGAGAGAGAGAGAGAGAGAGAGAGAGGCGAATTGGTGAGTAGCGATTGGCTGAAAAATGTTCTTGTCCTAACATCAACACGGCCACTGCAGGGAAAAATGGGCAGTTATACCTGCAAAAAACAAAACTTCCAAATGGACGCTTGGTGGCATTCAGCTACATGATGGACATGGCAGGAGTGAATGCCTAAACAATCCAAGGTCTCTACTTGCAGAAAGACCCAAATGCAATGATTCTTTCGTTCAACATCGGTTGGAGTCTTGCAGAGGCCCTGATTGCACCATAAGTGCAACTCAGATCACGAGCTGGCCTGGCAAAATTCTCACTGCTGAAGCTGGCCATCCTCCTGGGAGATCCTGCCCTGCCTGCACCAGCTGCCCCTGTCCAACATGCTCTGCAGACAAATCAACGCAGGCGATGTTCAATGTGCCTTTCTTAGATAGCCGGCAGACAGCAGAAGGAGCAGAAGGATAAGTTGTGCAAGGTGCAGACTCTGTATCAAGGATGCGGCAATGCTCTCTGCATGAAGCACATGGTTGGCAATTGTCCAATATGCATTTAACTCTGTCTAACCGGTACACATTGCATATAATACCTTACACACCTATATTATGACATAATCAGATATCTTCAAATACAAATATGGATTTTATACATTTTGTTGTTTTCACTTATAATTAGATGAACTAAAACATATGGGGGTCACCTACTTTAGAGGTCTGTAGCAGACCCCCTGTGGGCGTAACAACGATGAAAATATTATTAACAGTTGTTAAACATAAAGTTAGGAAAAGTCGTGAAAGCTGGAGATCACGCGCTTTTTCAAATAAAAATGGCAGCAAAAATAAAACAAGGGTGGCCGATTCGCCCCCTCCCACGGTATGGATAGGGTTAAGGAATTATGCCTCAATTATAGTTAAATCAGAATTTGTCATTAACTAACCTTTACTTATTTTACAGAATATACCTGCTGTAATAAAATATATGTAAATCTATCCAGTGTCCTATTTATATTGATCGATGTTTATCAAATACAATTTTAATACCACTACCACAAAGTAAATAGGTATTCAGTAGGTTGTGTAAACCGATAACTTTGAGAGAATTGGGTGTCCGGTAGTCAAATATATAAAGCAATTGTCTACGATTCATTATTAGAACATTGGGTAATTTTAATACGATGATATATTGTACTAGTCAACCCAAATAATTAATCAGTTATTTTTTATTTCAAATCTTCGACTTATATATTGTCATGAGTTAGTCAACAACATTATTTTTTTAATCTTTATGTCTTAGTTTTTGATAGATTTTTATCTTGAAAATATATTAAAATTCTTAAAAAATATTTTTAACAATAAAACTGACGGGTATGAACACTAAAACATAGATAAAAACAAGTAGGCATATATAAGGAGTGTATTCAGTGGATAATAAAATGGTTGTGTTTGTTAGGTTTCAATCCATTCCTAGTTATTGAAAAATGGAAATCTTGAAAATGAAAACTAGAGGTGGAAGTGTTGACCACTTGCAGGTTTAAATAAATACACCGAAGAAGAGAATATTTAAGAAATCGATATAATGTAGACTATTTATTTTACCTGGTTTGCTAATGAAAAAGGATACGTCTACGTGTTTCCCAAGGGGAAAGAAACATATGGATAAATGTTAAGGTATGATTATTTGTAACGAGGAATAAATACATTAAACAAAATTTAAATTTGTCAATAACTAACATTATAAAGCAAAGCTATACATCATTGTTAATGAAATTAAAATTCAATATTTGGTATTACTTGGGAATAAACTTAATTTTAAATTGGTTTTTTTGAACGATTATTGTGATGAGAACTATTTCATATTTTAACAATTTTAAAAAAGGACTGAAATGAAACCTTGCTACTATAATGAATAAAGCAATTAATTTCATTAAATAGTTATTTAAAAGTTATTACTATTTTAAATATAAAACCATCTTTTGAGCAGTGCAGTGACAATAATTTAAATTTATCATTATGTTATGAAATTAGTAAATATTTTGACTATATTATGGGATAACAAATGAGACCATATCTATAAAGTGATAACTAGGCTACATATATTTAGTTATGGAGTTTACTCGAGTTTTGTATAAATAAAATAATATTTTTTGTCTTCTGACTAAAGCGCCCTATGCATTTGCTCATGAGCACATACTTACATTGGGCAAAGTACTTCAGTAAGATGATTTAGCATATATGAATAAAACTGAATAAAAAATATCAGTTTCAAATATATATTCTTCAGGATAATATTAAGTACAAAAATTAATTTAAATTTAATAGGTAAAAGGGATTATTTTTGAAAAACTCAGATAATTCAATCTCGTGTGGATTTATCCATCTCAAAATGTTCACTTGCTTTTTCTCAGTTGTAAAATCTCAAGACTTTGTTATTTATTTTATTTTGATTCCGATAATTTTTTATGTTTTAGCATTTACTCAATTTTACTTTTTTTAATGATTTTAATTAGTGTTAATTATTTGTCGGTAGTATTGAATAATAGGAACACTAACCTATTCAGAGCTTTTAAATATCACGCAACTATATATTATAGATTGTAGAGTAAACAGAGTATAAATATTAAATTATATTATATTAAATTTGTAGACTGATAAAAAATGTTTTAGAGCCGCGGTTCTCAATTGTATTCCGGTCATAATTAATGTTGCATATTTAACATAAATGCAAGACTTTCTAATACATTCATTCAAGTGTCACAATTCAATGTGTATAAATGATGAAAAATATTTCTTCTAATGAGAATAAAGATAATTATTAATATACTGGATATGTCGTTAATAATATGCACTTGATATGGAAATTGTATTACATTTTAATTAAAATATTTCATATTTTTAGGAACGAGAAGGATCAAAAGGTTAAGACGCTGTTGTTATCTTAAAATAGGTTCGAGCCACCCTTCAGACACTCTTAATCCTGACTAGGAGCTGTGTTAGTTAAGTGTTACACAATCCATAAGGAGTTCTTTGAATGTTCAGATATCGTGTTTAAAAAATTAATAATTGTTTGTTTTATGTTTCAGCCATACTTTTTAATATATATATATATATAGGTAATATTTCAATAATTTTAAATTTAAATTAAAATGTGTATTAATAAAATTATATGCACCACTTTGAATTAAATCAATGTAATGAACTGTGGAATTTGTAATTAATTATATACATCATTTGTATTAATATGTAATAAATGTTAACTTGAAAGAAATTAATGTGTAAAAATAAAAACAGTATGTATAATTTTATTTTATGTATTCAATCATATATGACTCTTTACAAAATTATTTAGCGAAGGAATTAACATATAGATATACTCCTTCCTGTCCCCGTCAACGCAATTTGGAAGATTACGGAAAAGTCACTTAGAGCCAAGTCATCCTTTACTTTTACTTTTGTCAAACAAGAAGATGCAATTCACTAATTATCTTAAACGACAATGGTGGATTACAACCTCAAAATCCAATTGATTTGAAATGAGGATCTCTCTTCCCTTAACCTGGATGCGCATAACGACAATTACACGGTCGATCAAGTTCGTGTAATGAGTTACATTTTAATAATTTGTTGTCAAAATCCCTCATTGATAGTTCCAAAATCCGAGTGTTGAGAAAGCATCCAAATTGGGCTTAGTGTCAAATTTTGACCATTTCGCTAACATTTCCTTTGTGACACTTTTAAAGACATTAACATTATATGAAAATGATAACCATTTTCCCCCATTTTGTACTTCGTCTCATAAATTATTGCTCTGGTTTTTTTATTAGAGAAATATTCGAATAATTATTATTTAGATTCAAATTATAAACAATTTTGAACGAAACTTAATTAAACAGGTCTAGTTTGTTTAATAATTGACCGAGAACGTTTACGGCATCGTTTGCTCTGTATTGTAATGTTGCGTTGATCATAATATGTTCAAATGAAAAATGTCAGACAATTATTCAATGTAGTATAACTGAAGAGTGAAGATCAATCATTCTGGAAGCAAACAGGACAGGGTATTTATATACTATCTACCCATTTTTCTAGCTTTTCACATTAAGCATTACCGATTAAATTACCGATTAAATTACCGATTAAATTAAAACTAAAAAACACAGATAACGATTGTTTGACTGTTTATTATAAATTTTCTTAAATTTACACACTAAGTACCTACTATTGAAAGACTGTAGATTAGCTAGGTTTGTCGATTGGAATTTATTGTTAGTTGAAATGTGGAAATATGGCTTGACTTGTGTATAAACATTCCTAACATGTGCAGATTCTTGTCACGTTATTTAGTAGATAACCTTTTATTGCCGATAAAAATACTCAAGTGAATTTTATATCAATGACATAGTAACAGCGCATGTTAAAGTAAATATCTAGTAAAGCATGTTTTAACTTGATCATCAAGTGAACACTTGAAAGATGTGTTAAAATTTTAAATACTTATTTGTTCATTTAGGTAACTTTCACACTGACGTTAGGAATTTATTTTCTAAAATATATATATATATTTTGAAATCAATAATGCCTGAATAAAATTTCTTTATTAAATATTGTTTACTTTTTCATTGAAATATACATTATATGTTAAATGTTATAGATTATTTCAGGGCAATTTATTTACAACAATTTTATTAAATGATAAACAAAGAAGAATATATTGTCAATGTATAAATACTTTTGATAATATTGAAATTGAATGAACGTTGAGAATAATACTTTTAGGTTTCTGGCCATACTATTTATTTCGAAATATACAAAAAAATTAAATAATCCAAAACAGCAGTTTGAGATTGATATAGGAGCGATTTATTAATTTGGATGTCTCGAATTTTTTCACTATTGAAAAGATCATATTTCAAAAGTATTTAAAAATATATAAAAAACATAGTCTCGTCGTGTTATAGATTTTTTGGATTGAGGAATTTTTGAGATAATTGATAATATGTTATACCTATATGAAATAAAATATAAAGTTATATTCAATTTACTACTCAACAGGAGAATATCTGTTGTAAATTGTACAGCAACAACATATAGTTTAAGAAATCCGGAATAATCTATAAGCATGTGTATAATTATACTGATTATTATTAAAGTAAATTTTTGTAACACAGCATATCGCAGGGATATACAAGAAACATTATAAGGAGTGAAATATAGGTTTGTGTAATATAAAGCTTGATAGAAGCGGACAGGATGTAGTCAATGACAATTTAAAAAGAACGAATGATCAAGTTTTTGAATCTGGTCGTTCTGCAGGAAGATACTTTGGATTTGGGCTGTCGGGTTGAGTAGCCAATTCTGCATGGAGGTGGAGAAGGTGGTACAGCTGTGTGTATCATCTTGTTTGTCTTTTTTTACAGAGGTTAAGTGCGAAATCTTTGAGATTGATTTTTGGGTGGTCACCGATTTCGGTTCTCCATTTGACCCGATGAGACGATTAAAAATAGTTTGCAATAGATTACAGAAAGCTGGAAACCCATACGTCAGAATAGATTGGAGGAGGGCGTTGCATACAATATATTATATGGTGTTTTTCGCTCCTGATGGTTTTGAGCCGCTTTCCCAGGTAACCAAACGCATTGCCTAGAGGTTGCCTCAACATTGCCTTAGGAGTTGCCTAGACGTTGCCCTGGAAGTTGTCTAAACGTAAATCTTGTCGCGCACGTCAACTGCCAGAGATTGCCTAGTAATTTTTACCAAAAAATTGTTATACTGAAACAAATTGTTTACTACTTTTAGTAGTATATCTTACTTATTTAGATTAAATATTTTGCACTCTAATTTTTATATTACTTGTAAGAATGTATAAATAACTGTTTTATGATTGAAACATTAAAAAAATAACAAACCATTATTTAAATAAATGTTTAAGTTAATATATTTACATTATATTACATATATTGTACAATAAAAAAGGGCAATACAACACGGACAAAGGCAAAGTATATGGAATGAGAATGAATGTCTTGACAGGAAAAAAATTACTAGTCTATAGAAAACATATAAATTGCCGTAAACACATTTTCGTGAAAAAAATACATGTTTGAATACAATACAGTGCAATTTAAGCAAATAAAACAATGAATCAGAATGAATGGTTTTTCAATTAAAAATGTAGTATGAAATAGAAACATCGAAGGTTTTAAACTAACCTTAAAATATAAATAATAAATCTTTATATTTCAAGAAAAGTATTCTATAAATACATCAATACTCTACAAACAAGAAGATCGCCTTAATTGTTTGATGAAAAAATATAGATGTTGTACCAGCTCTAAAGCGTGGTACGAATTCAGCATCCATAGCCCTAAGCTTTTGTTTTTCATTTCTGTGAGTTTCTTGTATATACTTTACCTTCAGTTGTAAGTATGTTTTAAATTTTGTTCTATTAAATTAATAGTTAACTGACCATGTAAGATAAACGTAAGATAGGGCGACTATAAGGAGGATGGTGCAATGAATACACATACAGATTTTAATCGATCAATGCCCGTGGTCATATAATTTAGTACAAATGAAGTTTTATAACTTTTTCTTATTTTAATTTTGATAAATATACTTGAAATTGACAAGCTATAATAGTTTTTTTGTCTTTTTGAGATAAGCAAATGTTTTAAATATCATTTAGATTTCCATTATCTAAGCTAATCAGATATAAAAAATATATTTATTTATTGTACTACTCAACAGTAAGATATGATATAATACTTTATAGTAACAAAATATGTTTTAGGTAATCTGAATAAGCTTAATATATATATATATATATATATTCAAATTGTTTAAACTACATATACATGCATACATATATAAATAAGCAATTACAAATAATAAATGTATAAATATAATTGTTTTCAACGTTAAAAAATGTAAACCTTATCCAAAAGGTAGGCAGATAAATTTAAAAATTCGACCCCCTCCTTGCCTCACTAGATATATCTTCAATTATATTGGACTAGACTTGAAAATTAAGCACAACTATTTTGATATAAATTACAAAACAATCAGAGGCATCAAGTAAATACAATTTGGACGCTCCAGGGCATAGGTGCCGCCAGCTTTTAGAAAGAGTGGCCAAAAGTATAAGTATCGAGGGACGTCAACAAAGATAATATAAAAATCGATAATCATAGAGAGGCACTTTAACATTTTTTTATTACTTAAAACGTAACAAAATCATTTCATTCTAGGCTAAAATTAAATATGTACGCATATTGTTCATTTAGTCGGCGGAGAAAATAAAATGGTGCTCGATAGTCATAGAGAATTCGTCATGTCTGACCTGCAATACATTGTATTAATTTAATAACAGTGCAATTCACATTGTATTCATTTCATTACGCACACAGTATTATTTGACACATATTGGTATTGCAAATTAATAGTGTAAAAGAGAAGACATAGTTTTTGTTAAACTAAAATATGATTCGGCAGTTCCATTTGGCCTGGGTCACTGAAGTTAAAATAAAATGTACACAACTATATGTTAAATAATTAACAAAATGAATATAGTGCGAGCGCATTCGTTAGTGCAAAGGATGGTAATCAAGGGCAACCCCTGAATGCGTGAAACCAATTTCGAAGTTGGCACACAGCATTGTACAATATCGTTTGCATGTATAGCTTGTGATAGAAAGTGTGCAGGCAGTCTTGATAAGACGAAAGACATTTGAGAAGCTCTCTTCATCAAACTTTACTATAATGCCTTGACAACAGAATCGGGGCGATCTTCAAAGGCCATTGCAGACCATTTTCGTTTCCATATTTTCACTTATTTCTGACTCATATTATTTTCATCAAAATGTATCGCTGTACATGATAACACCATTATGCGGATCCTCGTAAAAAAACAGACAATCGATGGCACCAGGAACAGTGTATAGCTTTGAGCCAGTTCAGTACAATGTGGTGAACCCTGAGGAAAGTTCGGAAATGACGCAGTCGAATTAGAGAGGAATAGCTAAAGTTTTGTGGTAGTACTCCTGCAAATTATTTGCAGGATAGTTGTCCATGAAAATCGCACTTAAATCACGGTTTGTAAACTAAGTAAATAAAAATTATAAGCATTAAGATATAATTTCGTTTTTGACACTACACCTTCAACAATGAGAATGAAAAATATATCATTTTACAGACAAATATCACAATAGAATCAATCCGTACTTCCTTATAATATGAAATAAACTAACATCAACATCATTAAAAATAAACATAATGTGCTTGTTTCTTTGACATTATTTATAAAAATGGTTTTGGTTCAGTTATACCTAATTGCCTGTAACATTGTCTTAAAGCATTTTTTTGTACTGTGGACACCATTACGATCATTGCTCGCAAGCGTTTATATTGTTTGTAGATCTGGATGACCTCATAATCAATCCATGCCTATGGAAATTGGTCTTTATATCTTCAACATCCGGTCAAGTTTTTACTACAATAAATTAATCGTTTTTCCTTGTAAACTCTTGGTTACTACCGAAAGACGATGCGGTTATTTTTTTGTTGTATCTAATTCCTCAGTCAGTTGTATAGTTTTCTGGATATGGCGAAAGATCTTTATATGTAGCATGAATTATTTCAATGGTTTTGATAATGAAAAGTAAACCCAAGTAAAACTAAGTGTTCAAATGCCTTACCAGACTCTGCCCATCAGGTCTTATAAAGACCGACTATTTTTCTAAGGCGGTAACTTTATGTCGAATTTTTGTACAATTTTGTACCTTTTTCTGTTAATAATTGAATAAAATGGAGAATGCTGCCATTGTTTTAGTACGATTTAGACAAATAATTAATTGTATTAGCCACAATCGAAAGGAGTTTTTAAATGTGCAAAGCGCAGTGTGTGTAAAGCGGCTTTGAACTTTCATGGTAAACTCCACAATTGCCTCATGCAATACTTGTCCAGTGATTATGTTAACACTAATAAACACATTTTTTCTATATTATCAGTTTCTGAGAATCAATTCTCCTCATACAGAAGAAGTTACTTTATAACACATTATGAAATGAATCTCAGCGAGCAGCCTTGATCTCATTGATTATGTTCTATTGCATGTTGAGTGATTCTTTTCCCAATGATTATACGATCTTTTCGGCGAATGTATACGTGGTAATTGTTTACAAGAGAGAGATATATTTAATTATAGATTTAGTAGTTATTTAGTATATATTAGTGTTTATCGATTGTAAATAGATAAATAATCCTTTTTAAAAAGGCTCACTATTTAAAGAGGCGCAATTATATATCACGAGAAAGTTTACATTCAATTAAAACCTACAAATTTTGAGCAGTTTTATATAGTTTATTTTTAATTTTCCCATATATAAAAAAATGTTTTATTGTAAAATTTTGTAAAAATTTGTAGATTATCAAAAGCATCAAATAAGGACTTAAATTTTCAAATTTATAGATACATTATTATTAATTATATGTCTTTTAGTATAATGAGTATTAATTAAATTAGTTTATATATATTTCTTAAATATAATTAATATATAATATATTGAATTAAATATATAAGATTTGTAGTTTTCTTCATTAATGAAAAAGCTTTTTCCTATTTAATGTGTAACTCATATACATTATGTTTATATATAAAAATATATTGTTTAGCTGTATACCATTTACATTGTATATAACTTTAAGGGGATGATAGAAGATATGAGTAATTATTTCAAATTCACCTGAATTAACTGTCACGAGAGAGAAATAACTTGTGCACGTGTGCTACATATATATGTATATCACTTCATAAATTTGTTACAATAAATAATTGATTCACCGCTATTTGCAACCTACTATGTTAATATAATATAAGAGACATCTATACATCTGCAGGACAAAACATAAAAAAAAGTAGAAAACACTTGCAGAAAAGTGACTGCTTGAACATAATATATGTATGTGAACACAACTCACATTATTTAATTGTTAGGTAACCTTTATTTCATTTAACATTTGCACAAGTGTGGATGGAACTGGGAGACAAATAGGGGGAGGCTATACTGCTGTTGTATTAGATGATTCCGTCGGTAAATATGGAGTTAGGATATATAGAGGCCCTTTTATCAGACCAGTTATTTATGTGCAACTTGTAGAATGGTTATTATACCTTACCAACTGCACGCACCAGAATCTCCTGGGAATAAATGTTTGGACCGTATTGTACGATTGGAGTTATAGAAAAATAAAACAACAATAGACCTACACAAAAACTGACTGACTAGTATATAGTAGTTGGTATGTATGTATATGAAAAAAACTATAATGGATTTCAGTTGTAACTATGCCCGTGCAAACATTTTCTTACTATAATAGGCATAGTATTTCCCCGTCTAGAAGAGTTTTTACTAGTATTATACATACCCAATTGACAGCAATTAGTGTTGAATACGAATTAATTTTGATAATTTAACTTGTAAATATTTAACTTGACGGTGTTGTGTATAGTATGTTGCTCTTTTTCGATTGAACCTCTCCCTGGGCGCCTACCAGAAATATGGGTAACAATAGTTACACGATGCCTTTATTCGGATGGCTCACTGAAAAAGATGTATATATATACACATTGTTGTATAAAGTCAATTAAGCAATTTTTAGTTGGAGTAAATATATACTTTGTACAAATTTATTAATTATACAATTCTCCGTTAACTACTTTTCATTGAGATAGACAACAACAAAAATTAATAATATATATATATATATACTTATAGATTGACATATTACATTGCTTCAATTTGCACTATTAAATTATTTTACGGTATATATCAGATATGGTTATAGTTAGTAACAATGATTTAATAATATGACGCCTGCATTCTTAAAAATATTAGTTTGTTTGCCTAATGTGTCGACAATTAATAAATGAGCTCACCAGAACATTTATTTTTTCCTTCAATCAAAAACAAATATACAAATTTAAAACGCAACTTCAAAACAACCAACACATTCATGAAAGTCCCTATCATAATTGTTATTAACTATACATTTTATCTCAGCTTATTTATATACTTACTATTGTTTTAATCGTTGAGAAAACAATTTTTGATTTGAAAAATCTAATTTAGCACAGCAGCGTAAAACTGGATTTCGCTAATAAGTCGAGAAAAGCGAAAAGCTTCGTCTCAGCTGTTTAAGTGACTCTTAGCGGATATCACTAGTGGCGGGATAAGAGCTCCACTGGTGGAGAAGTATGTTTCTTCTTTGATATATATTTAGGTAATCACGAGAACAAATTAGTTGAGCTATTTGATAGGGGATAAATAACACAGTTTGTTACCTATATATCTTAGAGTCTTCATGCCAAGAGCAGGTGCTCAACAACAAAATAACATGTTATTTGTCTGCTAAGTCAAAACGAAAGGCGAGTGAGAAGAATTTATTAGGAGAAGAGATTCTTGAATCAAGTGTACATCATTCTTTTCATACTTATATCTGTCCGGGCGCTAATATAAATGATAACCGAAGATATGAAGGCGTGAAAATGTATAATTTCGAATAAATCTCTTAAAGCTTTCTTGGAGTATATATATATATATGTTTAAAGTAAGCAAATTGATGAATTGTTTGCAGTAATGTTATATTTTACAAAAATAAAAAACTGAAATAATTTGATAACTGTGAATATCAGATGCATTTTCACAATTTAAGAAGTTTTCAATTTATTTAATGTTGTATCAGTTTTACGAGTATATTACATAAATGATATTTTTTGCAATATAGAACAATACAAAGATATCTACATACGATATTTTTCGTTATACAAAAAATAACATCGTATAGCCTATATATAACAAAATAATATATATTTATTTATACGAATAAGGTTAATATTTAAATCTGTAAAAAATGCCTGTTTGCTTTTCAATCGACCAATTTGAATATGAGATAATATATATATTATATAGATGGATATTATATGACAATTAACCATATTATTATATGCCACATAGGCCTACGTGTATTATAATTATATTTACAATACATACATGACTGAACTATACTATTTACAAATAGTGGACAGTAATATATAAAACAAGTTTGAAGGCTCAATAAAAGGCAGCTGTGCAGAATCATTACAGATGATGTAAATGGTATATATAGTATCACCTACGTCAGACTTCTTCAGAATATTGTAAAATATGTATACATTCGTTTGCTTGCCTTTTTCAAAATCTTTGTCGCATTTATTTTTTCGTTTTCGGTAAATTTTATTTGTCGATAACTATCACTCAAAGTTAACTTGATGGGGAAACTTTTTCGCAAAAACATTTGGAAATAGATATTTGAGGTTCTTAAAACATTTGGTCGTCTAATTATGTCGTCATATTTTGTGCTCGGTCATTTAGTTGAACAATATGAGTAGAATCAACGTAAAAGCTTTTTATTAATATCTGATAAGTTTTTGAAATATTTTACTTTCTTTCTTTATTTCACATCTAAAAATAATTAATATTTTTCATAACAATTCAAACAATTATCATTCAATAAAAACTTTTTAAAAGATTTTAAGCGAAAACATTGAAAATATAATTTCCAAAAAAATATTAGACGTATTCAATCTGAATTTTAGATTATTGGAATTTTGTAATAAATAATTTGTGTTTTGTAATAATTAAATTTTGTAATTTTTGTAATAATTAAATTTTTGTAATTTTGTAAAAATTGATTTGTATTTTGTAATTTTAGAAGTATTGAACGAGAAAATAATTAGATGATTTTGGGTTTATTTTTTAAAAATTAATATTTTATGGAACATTTTTAATTATAAATTTATTATTCACCAATTTTAGGAGGTACATAAGGTGGTACATAAAATGAGGAGGTACATAAAATTTAAATTGATGTAAAATCAATCGAACCCTATTACTAATATAGTATTTAGAAGTGTATTAAATAATATTGTTTAAAAATTTTGTTTACTGTTACAAAAGTTATTGTGTGACAATTTAGTTTAAAAAAATAATTTGCTCCGAAATAAACATTCGCACGAAGTAAATTTGTATTTGTATTTGTATTTGTATTTGTATTTGTATTTTTACTTTTACTTTTACATTGAATTAAAAATAAGCCTAATTTTTTTAAATATATATATTTTTAATTAAATAAAAATAAACACATTGCTTAGAATATTACTTTTTATTTTATTTTATTTTGTTTCATAATTAATTTTTTCCTTTCATTGACTGTATTAAAATACATCATTTTCATTCTTACTAGATTACCAAAATATTTATTTAATATCTATTGCAATTAAAGGTTCGTTGACTTTTATCTTAGGTGAAACTGTCTAAGAGTTTTTCATTGTTAGATTAGATTACAAGGGTATCAAAAGGAACCTAATTTAATTATCTTTCAATCTTTTACATTTATCGATAAAAATAGTATATTCCTATAAAAAACAATAATTTGTTGGGTTTTTATTAGTTTGTGTGACCTTGTATATTACATATAATAATATATTGTTTAATAAAAGCCATGTTAATACATATTTTTTAGTTTTTTAAAGCTATTATTTAAGGATACATATATTGTTGTTCATAACAAAATTGAATGGGTCTTATTGTGGGCCTTTTTCTAAACCCAAAAATACTAATTATCTTTTTATAATAATTCAAACCATGTTTTGCTTATTTTATATGTTGAAAAAACATTTTCCTCCATTTTAAGTCATCTTTAAAACGCCTTTATAATTTAGTATTTCTAACCTTACCGTATATATCTTAAAAAGGATATAGTTTACTCAAAGATACTAAGTTTGTAGCAGAAAAATGTTTTCTGCTTGTCACCCACAAGGTGAAGTGAAGAGCCCTTGCCTCACTCTTTCTTTGCACTGCAATCTCTGATACACGATGACTCGGTTTGAAGTATATGCGCGCGCGTAGACCAAAGTCATCGTCGACTATTTTGAACAAAAGAGGAATATTCAATTAAAACGGGTGTCCCAATTATTAGCCGTGCTTTTTGTCCTGGGTTCTTCAACCGAAAACTTCATCAACTGACCGACAGGGGATGAGTATCTAGCCAAATATGTTTTTTTAAGTTTTTGAAAAGTGACCAAAATAAACAGCGTCACTCTTTATATATTACTATCTAGCAAATATACAATATACCACTATTGTATAATATTATATTGTAGCATATAGTATAGGCCCATAGTATAGATAGTATATAGTGTACCAATATTGTATTGACTCGTATATTGTTTGGTTTTCACACATCCCCTATAACATCATCATATAAAATGATAGGAATTATTATAGCAATTTACATTATATAAAATTAAAATAATTTAATTAAATAGAATAGAATATAATTTGTCATATTGACAGCAATCAATAACAAAAAAGGATAAACGTGTTTTTATTAAAAGATTTCTTGTTTTACTGGGATGACTTAATGCAATTTTATAAATAAAATCTCTTGATTCTAATTTATCAATTAAGAAAAATTATTGAATGGTGTGATAAATTATTATTCGTGTTTACTATTATATTTAAAAAACAAATTAGTTAGAAATTAAAATAATAAAATATATATTGAATGCAAAACAAATTGAATTAACAACAGTAGTTACACAGTAAATGTATGGTTAAGTAATCGTAATAAAATATTTTATTAGTATTATATTAATAATAATATCAAATAATTGTACCAAATGGATTGTATATATATGTTTAACTATTTCAAGGCAATTACAGAATACATATATATATGTGTATGTGTTGTCATGGTTTTCTTCTGTACAATGGTGTTACGAAAAATAATTTATTTTCTAAAAGTTGCTTATTAGTGTCAACCATATTAATTAAAATTTACAGACTTATCTCTTTCATCCTCAAACATCGGTATATCAATGTTTTTTTCAATTAAGAATAAATAAACACTATAATAGCTTGCGTGTTTGAGAGTCATTAGTGAAAACATGCCGATTTTTATGTTATTAAAGATTGTTAGCTACATATTAACGTATTATAGTCAGATTTCAAAAGATTTTGTCTTTTGTGAAAAAGAGGAAGATCTTCTTATTGTTAGTAGGATTAGCCTTGGGCACAACTCTATGTATGCAATATTGGTTATAGAACCACCGCATATACTGAGATTTTCTTTGCTAATTGTATTAAAAACTAGCGCAATTTAAAGTATCGGATTTTCGTTTGGAGAATGAGGGTAATTGTTTTTAATAAAAATTGTCATCGCAGCAGCATTACTTTTTATGATTCATTATCGTGTGCCACGACATATTATATGCATGGATTATAAAGTGGACTTTATATTATGGTAATGTCGTTCCGTATATAAAAAGAAGAAATAGGTAAGACGATGCTCAGTTGAAAATTTAAAACCGGACAAATTGCAGCTTAAGTCACAAAATTTATCTAAAAAAAACTCTCCCTCTATATATAACAAATCTAGCAATTAGATGTTTACAAATTTAGTTATAGCCTACCTTTTTAGGTTGATATATCATTTTCATTTTTAAATTAATTATATATTTATACGCACAATTCTTATACTATAGTGAGTATATATTGTAAGTAAACGTGAACAGTGAGTGAAAAGTGAGTGAGTATAATACTGCGTAATACTCTTTTTATTTAAATTCACTAAATCTAGCGTACTACAATTAAAATCGATATATGTATGTATATTAAAATACATCATTGCAACCAGTGACTCAAATAAATTATTAAAAATATATACATTAAAACATACATTAATATTTATCTTAATACAATTCAGATATAAACAAGACATTATTATTCAGTCAACATTATTATATTGTTTATTTATAATTAAAATAATAATACATGAATCATTTAACGGAATTGTGATTTTCAAACAATTTATTTGTACAAATTAAAAATAAAGTTATAGTTTACTACACTGGAGACCGTAAGGTAATATGTTGTAACATGAACAAAAACAATAACAAAACGTTGTTATTGTCCCCAGTTGAGAACATTGCACTTTATAAAATATATTCGATTGAAAATATTAAAAAAATAAATGTTTTAATAAAAATAGAAAATTATTAAATAAATTTTCGTAAAAAATATCATTTAATACTTCTGAATACTTAATATGGAAAACATTTGATTTCAATTATAATTTTGCATATAGTCTTATGCATATAAAAACATTAATTTATATTCAATTAAGCTATATACTAAAAATTTAATAACAACTAAAAACACGAAATAGATCATATACATATAAATCAAGTGATGATGTGCTGTGATTAATTAATTAAGGCGTAATTGATAAATAAAATATGATCTTACATTATTATTAACTTACATAATTAATTACATTATTCCATTACATTATAATCGATTCATAAAATATATTATTTCAAGATAAAATTATTGCTTATATCACCAAAAATGTTTAGTTATACATATAATACAGTTATTTTCGAAATTTATAAATAGAATACAATATATATTATAAATATTATATATATTAGTAGTTATCACAATATGAATACATTAATAAATAAAATCAATAAAAACACAGTAAATTAAGTAAATAGATGTAACCACAAATGCATTATGAATGCGTTAAATTGATTAATAGTGTATTGTTCTACTGCGTTCTACTGCTATAGTATGTAGAGTTCTAGTTATACATAGTTCTACTGAAATATGCCCAAATAATTACATTTATACACAATCATTATAGGAATATGCTATTGTAAAATAATTAAAAATGTTATTTAAAATATAATTTTAAAAAATTTTTAATATAACTATTCTAATAATTTTTATTGAATTTTTCACAAAACTCGTAAATGATTTTTTTAAATTTTTGAAAATAAAATGTCATGCGAATTGACGCATGCAATTTTAATCGAGAGAAATCTTTACTTTTTACATTAATTATAATCTTAGATATAACAGTAAACAAACCTCTTTTTATATTGTTGCAAAAATGTTTAGAAGAAACAGTTATACTGTTTGTTTTAAAAAAGTTTCGTTCTAAAATCTTATAAAGCTACAAGAAATGGTTACGCATCGATAAAAAAGTGTTATAACTAGTTAAAATTGTTTCAACTCTTTAATTATATCTGTTTAAAAATGCAATGAATAGTTTTATTAATATTGACTTTCACAATAGCTCGGCAAATTAAGTTAATTTTTATGATATAGCATTCTCGCGAATCAGACATTTATTTGTATAGGTTAAATTGTTCATATACATATATCTCATGGAGATTTTTAATTTGACGTTAAGAATAAAGGGATTTTTTTTTTTAGAAAAAACCATTATAAGTTTTTTTTAATCATGTCCAGAATTTCTGCGAAATATAATTATTTACAGTATTTCCCTAAATAATATTTATAGTATAGCATCCGCAATGTTTCCAGTGTATTGCCTTTGATTTGCCATACTTCACAAGACATGTATGACGTTTTGAAAGGACTGAACTCAAAGGAGAGAATTTGATTACAGAGTTATAACATTTATTACGTTAAATGTCTCATCAATATGAAATAAATGTCAATTTGCGGAATGTTTCACCTTACAAACGACATCCTACTTTTTCGGGAACCGCCTTTGTGTGCTCAACGGCAAAGTAAGTAAACACAATAATATGCAGTCAGGTAATTATCATGCATCCTGTATTTTATTTTATTATACATTTACATCCTTTCTTTTTAAAAGCGATATAATCCGCAGCAATTATATAAATTATTACTAAATAAAAGTTTTTAACACCGTGTTTTTTAATTTTTTTATTAAAATTTATTAATGGCTATACCATCGTATGACAGATTTTGACAGATGATTAATCCCTGATTATTATCGAACTATATTTAAATTAATCTTATTGATAACATCATTTAGCGCATTTTTCAATAAAAATTTGTATTTTTTGTAATTTTATGTATTTTTTGTAAATATGTAAAATGTAATTTGCATTTTAATTATTTTTGGTTTATATGGATTTTGATGATTTTTGAAATACAAAAACATGTATTTGAAAAAATGTAATAAATTAATTTCACTTGTAATTCTGTGGACTGTAAAGACTTTTAAAATTATTCTTTTTATTATTTTGAATAAATATTCATATTAATTTTAAATATTTGGTTTATTTTTACAAAAAATTGCATAAAAACAGCGGCTTAATATTATACATTTAATGTAATAACTATACTACGTAAGAACTATAATTCGACCAAATAGTACATCTGAATATAATCAATTGTGATTCTTGTTATGTTGAGGTATACGCTATATAATAAATAATTGTTGTACTTAAAATTATCCTTTGATAAATAAATTAATATAATTTGATTGGAAGCTGTTACGTAAAGACTACTTTTTATGTAAATAAATACTTGTATATATATATTATTATATAAAATAAGCAATTAATCATATAATTTTTAATATTAAAAAAAATTTATTCACTTCATCGACATCAATCAAGTGATTTTTTTTTAATTTAAGGTTGGGAATATTATGAACATTATAAATTTTGTTAAAAAGATGAAAATTTAAAAAAAATAAAATAATATTTATATGGCATGCATTATAATGCATGCTTTTCTATAATAAGAAAACATTCAGAATTTTCATTTCTAAACTGTGTAATTGTCACAATACTTGTCACAGCAATTGTCACAATAATTGTCACATTAATTATCACATGCTCGTAAAATATTGTTTATATTGTCTTTATTGTTAAATGTTTATTGATTGGCCTTGATTGACCTTTTATTTTTTTAAAAACAGTAATCGATTTTAAACCGTTTGTTATAAAAACAGAAAAAGCCACTTTATTCAAATCAAATTGCTTTTTTATATGTTTACTCGAATCATATGTTTTTTTTAAATCCAACTTTTAAATATCTTTTCAAATCATCTTGTTTCTCAAAATAGTGTAATGTTGAATGGTTTTTATTTTCTTATATTTGTTGCTTTGCTTTTAGATTTAAACATGTATTGTATTACGTATATGCAGAAGAAGTAGTTCCGTTTTTATCCCAGCTAAACATAAACATGGCTAATTAATTGTAATGAGAATACACCATTTTAATACTTCCATATGACACAATTTATTTTTTCTCTAATTTGACACATATTTTTTACAATATCGTTTTGTAAAAGGGCATCTATTGTCTTACGTTTGTTATAATGTAAATACAATTTAATTACTATTATTACTTTAACTTACCCTTCAAATAATTATCAATAATTCAAAAGCTGGAAATATATTAAGATTTATCCTGCAAATATTCATATTCAAGCCAACAAAACTAGTATTCGTGAAAATATATACAGATATTCAACAAAATAATTAAAAATACCAATATAATTTATAAAAATTTAAATTGATGATTGCTTTAATATTTGATAATCACGACATTTGAATTTTTTATTTATCAGAAAATATACAGATTTATAATAAAAATACATCAAGTAAATCAAATTCAAATAAAATGTACTTATTGCGTTGATAAATAAAGACAAGTAATGTTCACTACTGAGGAATGCAAAAGAAAAACCACAATAAAAAATTGAAAGTTTTATTAACAATTAATACAAAAGATCTGAGCTTTTAACTTTCATCAAGAAGGCATGATCATGGTGTGAAAGCATAATAAGAAAAAATATTTTAAAACTTTTAATTCTTATTTCTGCGGATTATAGCATATTATTACAAAAATATCGTGGCGCGATTTCATTATTTTGATTCGCAATGCAATTTGTATTAATTTAATATTATTCAACTATGTAACTAAGTTAACATTTTATATTTAGTGTTCTATATTTTACATTTAAAACATTTGTTAAGTATTATTATATTTTTATAAACTTATATGTATATGGAGGATACCAGTATAATTATCATAAATATTTAAAAAATGTATTATAAAAAGGAGAGAGTACTATTATTAAAATACTCAAATTAATAACGTATGCATGTTTTCCTTTAACACTTTCTTTGATGACATTATTTTATTTTTTGAACCTCATATAGGCAAAGACATTATATATAATAATGTAATAATAATATATAGTTATATAGTATATATAGTATATATATATAGTATATACTATATATATATATATATATATATAGTATATATAGTTATATAGTTATAATATATATAGTATACTATAGTATACTTAATTTAAATTAAATAAATATATTTTGTTTTCAGCTATAGGTAAAGTTACAGATTATACACATTCACTTATTCCATTAATTCAGTTATTAAAGTGTAAAGGACAATTATACTCAACGGACAATTACATGTTTATGAACCTTTGATTTAATGAAATTTTATTTTGATCAGTTTATATAAATCTTATGAAACGTATATTTATAACGAAACAAATAAGGGTGATAAAATGTTCGGTTGGGTAACTTTAAGGGCGAGAAACTGTCCAGTGAGCAATTTTCCGGTAAGAAACTGTCTGGAGAACATTTGTCTGGTGAGAAAATGTCCAGAGAGCAAATGTCTAGTAAGAAACTGTCCGGAGAATATTTTTCTATGAGAAACTGATTGGTGAGAAACTGTTTGATAAGCAAATCTTTGGTTGGGTCACTTGAAGGATGGGCAACTATCCGGTGAGCAATTTTTCGGTGATCTAATGTCAGTAATCCATCAAAAAGATGATTCCAAAATAATATTATTTAGAAAACACTACATATTGATTATTAAATTTATTAAATTTTAATATATTGTATATTATAATTCATGCTATCAACACAATATAATCATTCATAAACATTCTTTAATATTGAAATAATATTTCTAATAATTTTTATATAATAGAATAAGTTATAGAAACTGATTTTTACACATTATTAAAAATATGTTAATTACCAAAATATATAATGCCAAAGGGCTATAATTATTTTTTAATTTGAAAAATGATCAGATAATAAATATTGGATTCATGTTAAAATATCTTGTCAATATATTTTAAAGCGATATATTAAGTTCGGCATTTAAAAATAATATAAGTTAATTAAAAAAAATTGTTGAAATTATTTAAATATAATTCTTACCTATATGTTTCTCTTGCGATAAATAAAATGTGTTACGAAGCTTTAAATTTAATTCGCAATATATTTCACTTTGGCTTTGAGCAGCTGCAACGGAGATTTCCAGTTATCTTTTGAAGAGCTAGACTTCGATATTATTATCTGCTCGATTAATTGATGAAGAGGAAACACTAAACATATTGGAACACGAGAACAAGTTTATACTTAAGCTTCAAGCTTTAATGCCTTTGATTAATCGGAATTTTTCGAACGTCCATGCCATGATGCTGTTTGAAAACTATAATCCATTATACCTCCCTAATTCTCATTCTTTTTATTTAACAACTTGAAGTCAGGCGAAATCATTAGCAAAAAACTTGTCTAATTGTGCCCGTCGTGCTAATGCCGAATACATGTACCTAATATAGTTAAAAATGATTTCATATCAGTTATACATACCTATATATATACTGTATATATATATATATGTTTTATAGCGCCTTGCTGTTAGTCGAATGCTGATACAATGCATTCGCGTTATACTTTGACGTTACTTTTAAATGTGAAAGTGGCTCACGGCATAACGAAGTGAGACACAGAAAGAGCCGGAGGAAGCCTTTTGAAAGAGAAATCTTAAAAGAAAAGTCTGCGCGTTAAAAGCGCATTTTTGACTTTATCAATTTAAAACAGCTATTATCTTGCAAGTAAGACAAAATGATTTTCACTTTTCGACATTGATCTATCATCCTTTAGAACTTACTTTCACGGTACCTCATCTAATGCATGAAATCGCAGTTACTTTAGTTGACTCTTTTTCTGTCAGCATGGCGATTTTCGTTCTCTTGTACCCAACTCCAAGTCTTTTTGTTCTTCCCCATAACTCTCTCTCGTTTCTAATAGTTCTACATTTTTTGCTTGGTTCGATTGTTTCTTTTTGACACGATTTGGAACTCTGCTTGCCAAAGATAACTCGTCTTGTTAAGGCGTTTTGCATTCTAGTTGATCATTTCTTTGACAGACCATCATTAGTCGACTTTGACACGATGTCGGCAGTTACTTTCTTCTGGCAATCTCTTCTTCTTTCCTTCTTTCGATCCGTGTGTGCATCGCGTTCTTTACATAACTAATAAAACTCAGCAAGTTAATGGCATTTCAACTGTAAAATAATTCTACTTTGAGGTGTATCCGACACTCAGGTAAAGCACGGACGGCAGAAATCGCCGCTACTAATTTCGGAAAAGATGATCTCCTTTGAATGAATGGAGACAGACCTTTGTTCAAGTATAAGCGATTTTATACGCGATTGAGACAGTTCATTTGTTCACATTGATGATTAGTTTTTAGCTTTTTGAGTTTTACTGGCGATTTTGTCTGCCCATGACATATTTTATTTGCTGCTCATTTGTTTTTTTAGATTTTAAATTTTGACTGTCAATTATACCTTTCGAAAACTAAACTATGTGAATGCTTTATCCAGGATACAATAATAATATTCTATTCTATTCAATATGCTATATATTATTATATTACTATTATTATACTATACTATACTATACTATACTATACTATACTATACTATACTATAGTATACTATACTATACTATACTATACTATACTATACTATACTATAATATACTATAC
>JAUZND010032036.1:0-22739 GCA_034780555.1 Coelogynopora nodosa
TTATAATATAATATTATTTATTAATAATGTGTTTCATGTGTACAGTACTACCAATATCTCTTATAAATAAAATATAATAAAACTACGGATAATCTTTGAAAACTATGAGCAAACTACAGAATTTAAAAATTTGGTGTGAACAGGTCTGTTATTAATATTAATTTTTGCACTAAATAATATAAAACTCCAATTTGTATGGAACCAAATTGTTTAATTTTTAATGTAATCATATTGCTATTTTTTATTACAGTTATGTTTTGAATGTGGTACGCACAATCCTCAGTGGGTCAGTGTATCTTATGGGATCTGGATATGCCTCGAGTGTTCAGGTAAACACAGAGGTCTTGGAGTCCATCTAAGGTAAATTTTATTATATTTAATTGCTTATCTTATACATGCAAATACAAATGGAGTATACAATGAAAATAATATATTTAAGTACACTTTTAATAAACAGTATTGTTAATTTTTTTATTCGCATTCACTATATATTGATTGATAGTATTTTTGTTTTCATTATTATCTTTAGTTTTGTTCGGTCTACAACAATGGACAAGTGGAAAGAAGTAGAATTGGAAAAGATGAAAGCCGGTGGCAATAGAACTGTTCTTGATTTCTTTAAATCTCAGTCTGACTTCAACACGCATTGGTCAATTCATGATAAATATAATAGTCGAGCTGCGGCTCTTATGAGAGACAAGGTGTGTACATGTGTTTTTATACCTTAGCTTAGATAGCTACCAGTATACAGAGTGAAGCTACCGTAATTCATTCATGAAATAGTCTTATTTATTTAAAATGGTTTTTATCTTCATGGAACTAATATGATACATGCCGTCCGTTTCTTAATAGTTTCTAAAAATAAGCAAGTTGTCCTTATTCACAATTTTTGAAGACAACAAAAAGTTCCACAACAATTTTCCACTAAATCAAATGTCGAAATAATATGTGTAAAATTCAAAATTTGTTTGATTTATTTAAAAACCTTAAATAGCTACTCATAAAACAACTGATTAAAATTATTATTGTTTTCTAAATTATATAATTTATGAAGTTATATTTGAAATATTCAAAACACTTTTTTTTATCTTATCAATAATAACTTTCGACTGTTCTTTTATTAGTAGTAGAAATTTACATTAATATTCTTCAAAGTATAGCGTTACAGGAATACAACTCTACCAATCCTGTGTGTTTCTCCATGTTAGAATCTTTTAAAGCTAAGAAAATTTTGCTATCGTTCTTTGATGGGTTCTTCCATTTTTAGCATTGTGCCAGTGGTCACTAATATACACCATGATTTTTTAAAATAATTTTCCCATAAGTTGAATAAAATATTTTACTTGTCTGGTATTCGGAATTGACTATTACCGGGGAAACGACTATCTTTTGATATGTGAATAATATTTGTAATTAGTAGTTACTATGTTTCATATTTCTCATTTTAAATAACAATTGATAGATGTTTATAGTGCTTCATAATAATATACAGAGTTTACAGTGCCCGGTTATAAATTCTGTATTTCCTGATTATTTTAAATAAATAAATATCACATCAAACTTTTCTCGCATCATTTCCATTATATAAAGTGTATCAATTATGCTTCTTAATTTGATATCTTCTAAATATGGACATATCTCAAACGCGCCTCTCACTGATATCCAATCAGATATCGACCGAAGCGGAGGGTCGTCAGTGGAGTGAAGCCACCTCCTCCGCACGCAACTATCGGCCCGCGATGCACCGCAGTGCCTCAGCTGCAGCCTTCATGGGCGGTGGTGGTGGTGGCGGCGGTGGTAGTGGAAGTGGCGGTGGGAACAGGTATCAGCAGGCGGGGGGTGGGGAAGGGGGTCCGCCGGTGCGCCAGGTGACTAGTCAGGCGGACCTGGAGGCCTGGCTCAATGATGACAATGTCAAGTCGCAGAAAGAGGACTTCTTCACGCGCCGCCAGGTGGAGAATTCGACCAGACCAGAGTGAGACCGGTGTATTCTATCAGCCATGACATGGGATTAATTAAGCTATGAATTCAATTATAATATAGTAATATGTTGTTAATTTGATCTACTTTCATTTTTCATCGTTAAAACGCATTTAAATATTATAATTAATTATAAGCAAGGTAAGATTTAACTAATCGTTTTTCTTTATACTATCTTTATAAAATATTCGCAAATTAATATTTTAGGTTAATTTTGGTTGAAATAAACCCTTTCGTTTCAACATTTAACCCTTTCTGTGTGTGAATTTAGAGTCAATAAAATTACCAGATAAAACTAACTTTACGACTATCACCTTCACACTAAATTCAATCGATTTGATTATATTTTCATCTATATTCACTGACCCATCACTTTGCTTGAACTGGAAATAGAAATGTCAAGAATCCTTTATTACAATAGTCCTAAATTACAACAATGTGTAAGTATTAAATTGTGCCTAGGCTGTGACAAACTATTAAAAATTTGAAATATTTGTTAAACTAAATCTTTATTGTATAGTTCATTTTTTATACTAATTTATAAATTCAGTCGAACTATTGATTTACAAAATTTATTAGGTTAAGTAGTTTTCTTTCAAAACAGAAACATTCCCGAGAGAATAAGCAAAATATTGATGATATTATTTCAGTTTTTTGTATTAAATTTTGACAAGAATAATAAATTATTATCTTCATCTTAGGTAGGGGTTTAATATTTATGCATTAAGGTCTGAGTTATACACTGTAACCGCTGGCTAATGTTGAATTAAAAAATAATTTTAAAATCCTGATAAATATAGTTAACAAATTATAATTAGCTCAAAGATTACGAACCTCAAAAAGTCAACAGAATTATTCAATAGCAATTTTGAGATGCAATTTATTGATTATATTTATTCAGTATTTTAAATTCATTTTTTTAAATGGTGTATGTTTACCGTACAATTTATTGTCTATTTACATCTTTCGAAAAATGAAGTATTTTGTTAATAAATCTGTTTAACTGATTCCTAAAATGGTTTATATTGCATATAACATATAATAATAATATTTTTGTCAGCTTAGCAGCCAGCTCAATTTTTTACATCTTGTATTGCGATACTAATTGTACTTTCTGTATGCAGCGTTCCCTCTTAGATATATATAATAGTTCTATCTAATCTCTTCTGCCCTCCAAATATAGCAATATTCCCCCTAATCAAGGCGGAAAGTACGTCGGTTTCGGAAGTTCACCAGCTCCTGCAAATGACGAAGATGACTATTACAATGGCGCCTTTAAGACATTGCAAACGGTGAACTTTAGAACTGTTTTATTTCATTTCATGTACCTAGTATATTATAATATATTTTAATATTAATCAGTTGTGTAGATTAAAAATAAATGTAGCCTACATTACTATTTATTTTTCTGTCATATCGACCATTAATATAATTCAATTTAATATTTGTAATTGGATCGAATTGTAATTAAATTGTAATCGATATAATTCGAGTAATTCTATGTTAATTGATTGATATATATTCAACTTTCAAAGTAAGCCTGTAGAACTTTCACTATTAAAGCTAATACACCATCAATGTAAAATAAGTATATTAATCTGGGGTCATTTAAAGTTGGTTTATATTTTAAATACTTTTAAATGGAAAACATAGGCGCATCATTTCGATGTACCATACTTATCTTGTTTTCCCATTTGTATTATTCTTTGAGTCAGAGTTGGTCTAGCTTCGCACTAGGCGCCAGCAAGATGGCTTCAGTTGCCGCCAAGAAAACAGTTACTTTGGCCTCCACAGCGACACAGAAGTCGAAGCAGATTGGTCGCAATGTCCAGGATAGGGTGAGACTAAAGTCTTGTGTTAATTGGGCCTTACTTTTTCTATACATCTATTTTATTGTTGTCGAGTTTTCCTTTACTATTTTGACCTACGCCTTATAGTATATTAGAAATGCATTGGTTTCTATGTTGTTTCTCGCTATGTAAATATAATCACAAGGATTTTATTTATGAATTATAGTTTGTGTTAATGAATTAGTAAATGTTGCGTTTTAGTAAAACTATTAATTTTAGTATTACATTTCTCTGGACTTCAAATTGGTTACACATTTTTTTGGATTAATTAAGTAATATTAAACAGACTACTTGTAAGTAGAGAAGTATTAAACTACATTAAATTAAATTTAATATTATAATTATATTATATCTAGATGTAAACATAAGAGTTTGGCATGTATAAATTATTAATGAATTGGCCTTAAAAAACCGGGAAATAGACATTTATAGCGTGACATTTTGATATTGTGGCAGTCATGTTTCATCAAATGCATCTCTATTGTAGTTATCAATTTCACGCAGTCGTAGGGAAAATCAATTAATTACGCTGCAGGATAGCTTGTATCTTATTTTTTTTATTTGTAAAGGATGTCGGGTACACAACTCGAAGGAAAAAGTCGCAGATATTGTGAAAAATTTATTTGCCTCTTATGTCTTAAGTATCTGACTATTTAGTTACAAGTTTTTTTTTATTAAAAATAATTTCCCGACAGTATTTTTTTCATATCCTATATACACACATATATGTATATAAAGGGCGTGGTCAGCTTTAGTCTATGTAGTAGATTATTTTTACCAAATGTGAATATTTAAAATTGAAATGAATAATGTAATATGATATAAAATGTAATTTAATGTTTTGTGTGCTATACTATATATTGTATGTATTCAATCAAGCAAATGAAAATAGGAAGACATTCTTTGGTTAAAATACAATTATTATATAACATTTCATTTATCTTTTCGTTTCCGTCCTCATGTTTCTTTGTTTTACAAAATAAATAGCTGTTTAAATTTTTTTGGTATTATTTCTAAAAATTACTTGGTAGAGGCAATCGATTAGATTTTAGTTTCGTCTTGCGCTTATGTGTGCCAATATGCCTTTCTATTAAAACATCTTTAGAAACTATTCATTGAATGAAGTGTATTTATTATTCATTGGTATATTGTCTTTATTATTCATTGGTAATTTATTACTGAAACTACCTGTAATGTTCACAGATTGTATTCAGAATAATTTAGACGGGAGTGGTGTCTTTGTTAGCCGACCGGTTATTGCACTTTAAGTCAGCTTCACTGTGTACAAATTTAAAACTTTCGTTCAAGTTTCGTAGAAAGCTTGTGATGTCAGGAACCAGGAAACCAATGTTCCTATTTGCGTACACATACACGAGATTTCCAAGAAATACATAGGGTTGTAAATTTGCACGAAACTTGAACAAAATTACACAATGTACCTGACTATTGCTACGTTACCTCTTTCTTGTTGTCCCCTATGTTATATCTGTGTTGTCATGTGATCTGTTGTCAAGGTACGCGAAGGTCACTACCTCGACGGTGTTTCATCAGGACTTAGCTCGGTAACTGCAAAAGTGAGTTGAATAAAAAGCAATCCAACTTTCTGGATTACCGGTTTTCTGCATTAACGCTTGGTGCCTAAATTGAGTCAGTTTGTGTGTGCATTTATCCCGCCCATCATTGTGGAATCGTTCAAAATCACAATTAGTGAAACCACTGTAAAATAATTGTGATTGATGCAGTCATTTCAGACGAGAAAGATTTCTGTAATATAAATTTATTATCTATATATTAAATTAATTAAAAAATATATTTCTAATATTTTAGTGATATACTGTATACGTCTTGCATTGTATCATATTCAATTTTTATTATACTTTTAAGTTTACTTATTCAAATTCACAATCAATGTTTAAAGCGCTATATACTATCCTATATAGCTAACATGATGGCACAATTCGGTTTTCAGCTTGACTTAATTATATTAAATATCATGAAAATCTCCCATTGACTCGTCATCATAGTATACTACATATAATTTATACAGATGAAGGATGGCAGTTTGTTAAATGATGTTGGATCCGGTATGTCAAGTCTTGCTCAACAGGTGAGCCTCATTTTAACCGTCAAATATTGCTTTGATACTATCATGTGCTACATGTGTTCTACTTACATAATTCTACATGATCTAGAAATGAAAAGTATTTAATTGTGATTTCTGAGATTTTATACTGCTTTATAGTTTGTTTTATCTACTAATCATCCTTTATGTATGGTCATAGTTATTTGCTTGCAGATAATGGGGTGTTCAAGGCTCGAAATTTTCCGATAATTAACGGAAATCCGTCAATTTTAGAATTTTTTTATTGGGTCTCGACATTTGAAAGAATATGCAATAAAATCCTGGTGATGGGGTAGGGGATATTTCCAAATTATTGGTAGTTATTAATATTTGGTAAATATGTTCTCTTAGAGCCCCTTTCCTGATAAATCTTTCCTTTGCATTTGATGCTTTATTGAAGAAATTAGCATGTTCCAATTTTCTATTTACAGGGCCATAATTTGATTGGAAATCACCTCCGTTAGGGGCTTTCCCCAAACCCCAGTTTAGTGTTTTTCCGTTAATTTATTACGAGCCAATTTCGAGTCCTGTTTGTTTGAATTGTTCGTTCTTTTGTTTCTTCAAAAAATGGTAAGGTTTTTTAACATGTATTTTTAATACAACCAACTGCTGGAAAAAATTAACAAAAATAAGGGAATCCCAACTAAATATGTATGTGTTTATCATTAAAAATGATGTTTTATCATTTTATTTTCAATGAAATATTCGGAGTTGACACTAATAAAAAAGTCACCTTGTTTAAAAGAAGGGAAACACATTTTTAAGTCAGAAATAATATGAATATTTATTACATTGAAGTCATGAAAAATGACTATGTTCAGTAAATTTTTTTAGGATATTATTGTAACTTCCATCGCGTGCTTATGTATGTACTAAAACTGTTCTAAATCGTTATAAATTGAAACTCGAAATCATGAAGCGAATTGTCTGAGTGAATACTGAGTAAATTGTACATTTTAAATGGCGAATATTTCCAATTCAGACTGAATTCAAATTGTTTCTTTTAACTTAATACTTATGACATAGACTTTATGCTTATGGACGATTTCAGTTAGGTTTTTCTTTCTGACGATACATTATTCTCTGTTTGAAAATGTTTGTTTACTCTCAAAATGATACTAAATATATAACTGAATAGAATATTATAATAAAAATTTATGTATAAGAACGCTTACCATCGGCGGAAACTCTATTGGCGGTTTCCAAATTTGAGTCAACTGTATGTAAGTGTATCAATAACAGTTACAAATGTTGTTGAGCTGAATAGTACGAAATTGTAACTTGAGTGTTGTTCGTGTAAATGCCTGATTAGTTAATATCGTTGATATAATATTTTGATATGTAACAGAACGTAATGGTAATGACTATTTTCCAATGAATTATTGACTATTAAAATTGATCTATATATTGATTTTGTTCACCGTATCGTACTCACTTAATCTTTACCCGCAAAATAAACTGCATCTTTCTAGAACTAAGAGTATACCTTTACCAATAGGCGCGATTCCGGTCTATTTCAAAGGGGGGTGCTCGTTTTATCAATTTTTTTTGGTAAATTCTCGTACATTTAACCAACAAATAAAAAATTCCAGCTCTAACACAATTTTTCCGACAAAGTTTTTAAATTTTTAACCCACCGGAACCCACAAGGAATCTCGCTAGTTTGTACATTTATATAATTCACATAATAATTATAACATTGTCTATTTTGATTTTATGATTTATTTGAGTTTTTATAATACGAATAATTATGTATATGTATGTGCAAAATTAAATAATTATGCATGTGGTAATAAGTAATAAAAGCCGTATTTTATACTTATGCAGGGTTAATACCGTCCTAGATTGTCCCGGAACTATTCTGGGAACAAAATTTACTTTTCGTTTTAGATATTATATTTTTTGCATTATTCCAACCAATGTTTTGTAAATTCACCGGCTATGCATATTATATTATAATAACATAGATCACACATAATGTTGATATGCTATTTAAATAAATAATCTTTTATATATTTTTCATTTAGGAAATGTCACGATTTAAATATTTTTTATACATACCTGTTACATTTTATTGTTAATATTATCTCACCATTTAAATACTGTAGTATGACTTTAGGCCTTTTATTATAGTTATCATCTATTTTATGAAATATTTTTTGTTATTGGTCCTATATACATGCGATATTTGTGTTATATTTGTATACATGTTGTAGTATTATTATAAAATATTAAGAATTTAAAGAAAGAAGCACCTGAATTTGTTTTCAGTACACAATAAAAATTCACAAAACATTTGATGAAATTGTCTTGCAAATGTCTCCTTGAGATTCATTTATCAAAAAGCGTATGAATTTTACTGAATGCTTAGATATATTTTTCTTCCGATAATTATATTATATTCTGCCAAACAAAGCAAATGCCTATGATTATAAGTATTTGAAATTACTTATTTTTTAATTAATTAATCACGGCTACTATCAATACTATAATTATATGCTTAACATATGGTATACTATAACGCATGTGTCTGAAATAAGATTTAGTGATATTAAATAATGCATTTTACCTCAAGAATATGTCAATGGCGTAGTTACATATTTTATATGTTTTACCTGTAAATTAAGTTTAAATGCTTATTTGTTATTTTAATTAAGTTATTTTTACCAAATGAATTCGTACAACAAATTTGTTTCTTTATATGAAAATTGCAAAATCATTTACATCATGGTCATACTAATGGGTACTCCTTCATGTACCAAGTGTATGCAGTGCGTCTATCAACCCCTTGCTCTATAATATCTCGTGTATCTATACATGGTCTAGATGCAGTTGGCGGGAACCAAAGGATGGCAGAGTATAGAAACCTATCTGGGCAACCCAGAGACCGCGGATGGACAGCCCGTGGAGCACTCCTCTCTCATGAACTCTGGGTCGGGGGTGGCACAACAGAGATCCGGATATTCATCGCAATAGTGAGATTTTTTTTCAATTTATCTCTTTCTCTGTCTCACTTACTTTGTTTCATTATTTCATTTTTAATTATATTGGTTTTGTGTATAATATACTTTATGTATATTTTATATAATTTAATTATGTTAAAATATCATGAATAACATTTTCCCTGTAATATCCAAATTTTTAGAAAACTTCAGAAGCATGTATTGTACTAATAATTAAAAAAATTAGTTCCAATTTTGCTGCACAAGTGAATATATGATTATATGTAATAATATTATAAAATATATTAATAATAATTATGTACATTTTATTAACTTGAGTTGTTTTATTATATTCTTGTATGGCATTCCAGCATTAGCAAATAGTATCTTGTAATTTAAGAAATTGTCCGAGAACCACGACTCTACCGATACCATATCTGTCCCGCAGTGGTAACGAAGGCGGGTACCAGGGCGGCGGGGGTGGAGGCGGCTGGTCAGACACGACGTGGGGCGATGACTGGGGTGATACGACCCCCACCTCTGGTGCCAGTCCTGAACATCAGGCGGCCCCCTATCGGAACCAGCAGCCAGAAAAGAAGAGTCAAAATGCTGATGGTGGCTGGGGGGAGGACGCCTGGGGGGGCGGGGATGACTGGGGAGACTCCCCACCTCCCCCCTCCTCTTCGGGGGGTAGAAAGGTGGTGGCTGCTGGCAGCAAGCCGAGGTCTGCTGACAAGAAAAAGGTTTGTATGTTGCTTGCTTTTTTGTTCATGTCTGATTCTGTGTTATTCAGCGGAGTGGTACACGATGACGTTTTTGCTGTATATCCTGGATTATTTTTTTAAATATTTTTTATTACCCTTTTTTATTGGAAATCATGTTTTGCAAATCAATCGATATTGTATTTTGTTTTCTAATTTAAGATTTTTTTATCTTTGCAATTATTTAAGATTTTTTGTTGGTTTGAACAGTTTTATAGTTTACATATTTTTGTACTATTTCCTATTGTGGTCCAATTGATTACTGACATTTATTAAAAGTTCAAAAAATAAAATTTTGAAAACATTGAAATATATAAAATAATATATTGGATGATGGAAGATACTGGAAGTTTTCTCATAATATTCAATTTAGTAAATCTTTATTTAATGTTTTTTTATCAGATAGAAAAAATATAGGTGACCTATATTTCTACTTTAATGTTATGTCCGCTAGGTGCATTGTATGCCAAGATTCGTGCATATTATGTTCGTTATGTTGAATAGTCTTTAAAAATGGATTACGTGTCGTGTGTAGATCCCGCAAATCTACATCATTTTATTTTTGTATAACATATTATGTTGAAAGTGTTTTTCTACTTGACCACTGACCACACCCCGGCAGGCACGGTCGAAAGACAAGAAGACGGGTGCCAAGAACGGAGCAGAGGAGGCTCCAGTGGGAGATCTGCTCAACTTCGGTGACACTGAGGAGACGACACCTAACACCAGTGGCGGAGGTGGCTGGGACCTGGACGTTGCCAAAGACTGGGATCCAGTAGAGTTGACTTTCGACAGCAAGAAGGACTCCACCGACACCTCCGCTTCAGGGGCGGTCTCGAAGCGTGGAAAGAAGGGTGATTGATAACCCCGACTCGGTCGAGTTGGATATCTGTTCTGTAATGCCTGTGATGTCATGCCAGTTAGCTTCCAGTATAGCCACAAGCGTACAATCATGTTCGATTATAAGCGAGGGCCACACCACATGTGGTCGTGTCGTCTTCCTTACACTGATCACTTGTATACTGTTGATCTATTGGCTTACGTTAATCCTGTCCACGCGAAGAGTTCGATTTTATATACAGCAGTCATAATTTGTGTCCGGGTAGTCAGTCAGTCAGTCTGGCTGGTTGTTACGCTTAACTTTGTTTGACCGCGGCATTATTTATTATTCATTCTGTTCATTAGTGAAATATGCAGTACCGTGCTACTTTTCTATCCATACACCATACTGATATTGGCTGTATTGTATATGTATAATATTCTTTCAAAAACTTTATAGTGAAAAAGTGCTGTTTTGATGTTGATTATATAGTAGACGTATTTTCTTGGCCTGTCGGTCTCTACAATATTATTATAATAATTTTATTTTACTTATGGTTGCAGTATATATATATTTTGAAAGAAAGTTCAGTAGGTTGAGTTTTGTTTTGCCTTTTATTGTGACGACGGTAAGGTTATAGTGAATATATTGATCACTAGTATTTATTTTACTACTTTAAATGTATTACTGTTTAGATGATTAACAAAACATGTAAAGTTGATTAAGACTTTAATTTGGTTTTGTTTTGTTAATTAAGAGTTATGTTTGTCTATATCTACGCCTATTAGTCACTAATATGTACAGAAACAAGTGATTTATTAATTAAAAATGTAAAATTGATAAATATATTTATGTTGTATTTTCTTTTCATTTAGCTGTGTATTTAATTTTTTTCTGAGTGTAGTTAAATTATATATTCTAATTTATAATTTTTTTATTGTTATATTCGTTTAAATTTATCATGTACAAATATATTGTCTTAATTTTTTTGCGTTAAAATTGATGTAAGAAATAATTGATATCGTCGGATTTATAATGATTTACCGAAGTATGTATTCTTTTATATGTCTGGAAAGTGGTGAAAAATTGTCGCAAATGTAAAACGAATAATTAAATTGGAAAAAATTCGGATATGTTAGTGTGAATATAACATATTGACTTTTACAGATTACATGACGTAGGCATTTATATTTTGTGTACTAGTTTATTCTCTTACAAATTATTAAAAACAGCAACATAAAAAACATGAACATACAATTTAGTTCTTTTGGCGAAATTACAATATCTCTAACCTTAAAAAAACATTTGTTAAACATTTGAAGATATTAACATTTATTTTCAATGTTTGCTGAATGTTGACTACTTTTTTAAACAATAATTTATTTGTTTTTCAAAAATGTTATGTAATCAGTAAAATGCAAAAAAATATATTCAATACAATATTTGTTAGAATACGTTGCCGTTGGATACAAATTCGGAATATTTTTTGATGAAGTGTTTTAATATTATAGCTCGTATTATTAATTTACAGCTTGTTTAAATATTATATGTATCAAATACGGATTTAAAAATGCTTGTATTGACTCAAATAAGCAAATGTCTTTGAAAAGAACTTCATTTTACTGTTTGTTACGTTCGTGGAGAGGGGGGTATGCCCATTTTTTTCAAAGAAATTAAGTTTTTGATTGAACTATAAAACGTATGACCCTGATTTTTTTACTCAGTGGCTAAAATACTTTTATATAACTAAAATATATAACAAATATAATTTCGAATATTTTCACATGCCAGAAAAATGCTGTTATTATTGAACTATTTTATACCCTCCTGGGTTTTCATACTTGCCGATGATATTAAAGCTAAACTTGCAACATTAATAGAAAAATTAGTTTTTCGTAAATTATATACATTTGACTTGAATAATATAATTATTTATTAAAATAACTATCAATTTAAAATAATACTTTTAGATTATTTATATAAGTAGTATACTTTTTTAAAATAACTATAGATCTTGTGATCAGGAATCAGATGCAAAAAGAATCAAGTCAATTGGTTGCATTGATCAAAAGTTATAACATATATGGGTCAATAGACAGCATATTTTTCTTATTATTTTATGACGTTATCAGGTAATAAAAGTTATACTAATCAATTGTTTTTTTAAAATACAATCAACTCTACACGTCTTTAGAAGGTGATAGGAAGTTTGTTTTTCCAGGGGGGGGGGCCTCTACGTATCAAACCCTACAAAATATGTCCATGTACGAAGGACTAACAAAATATTTTTCAGCGATATAGATAACTTTCCCAAAGTATTTATTAACGCATAAAATATATATAAATAAATCCAATATATAGTTTTTGTTAAAATATTTTCTCTTGTAAAATATATTTTTAAATAGAGCCGTTTTAAATTTTATATATTTCGACCATATTCTTACATAGACTTTACTCTGGAACTGAAAAGTAGCATGTGTAACTATACCACATAACTTATTGAAACTAATCGAGCAACATTTACTTAATCGGAATCGCTTTTATTAATTCAAAATATCGCATTTAACCTTCAGTTCTATTGGGTATAAAAGCGGCAAGGATGGGAGTGCTAGGTGTAAACCAGTAACAACTGTTATCCAACTTCAATTTCAACTATTTTGAACAATTTAGTGATATTATGCAGACAAGCCTATCCTATAATCTAATCATTACTCACATCTTCATTCACATTAATTGGATCAAAAATACAGAAACAACAATCAATTTTCAATGTTACGTCACTTAAAGGCCCGTTAGTAAACAACCCAAATAACAGTTTGCTTTAGAGATGTTTTTTATTTATTAGTGGAAGTAAGTTTAAAATTTAAATAAACGTTCAATTTGCACAAACAAACAATATTATTATAACTATATATAGATTTATAATTTGGATGGTTTATACAAAATCACATACAAGAATCACCCCATCATATTATACAAGATTACTATAATCTATCATATATTATAAATGCATACAATGTTTTCTATATATGTAATCACGCACAGCATAAACAATATTCGTCTCAATTAAAATATAAACATAGGAACATAACATTATTATGATATATATATAAGTAAAATTATTACAAAACAATAACTGCTCAACTTAGAAGCAAAGAGACACTTAATATGGTTGTCGACATGGTCGTATTAACCGTAAATTACGACCGCACCAAACGAATGGAGTAGGAAACTCCTTTTCAGGGGATAGAATGACAACACGAATTGATAGTTTAGTAGTATGGGATATAGTTATAGCACTAAGGGAAAAAAACTGATGCTAGTAAACGTATATGCTGTATCGTAAAAAATGTAAATAAAAACTATATGATTAAAAAATTAAATGTAATTAATATACATATTAATATAGAATTTAGTTATACTATCAGTAAGACTGGTAATGTGTATATAATATAGCCAGTTAATAATAAGTTATATACATATGAGATTCATGTTATTTCAATTCATCTATAAAGAGAAGAGAATGATTTTGAATCAAGGCTCTGAAAAGTACTTTGAGTATATAACACAGAAACGCTATTCAAGTTGGGGCCGGCCGGGGAGTATGGGGTCGGTCCTCTCTTGTAATCTGGTCACAGTTATTCTGGTAATCAAAATAACATGATTCAAAAATAAGTTTTTTATCAACTATATAAATCAGAATTTTGTTTCCTGGAGAAAATAGTAATAATATTATGTACATACAATATTACAAACAGAGTAATTTTAATAACAGGTAGTTGCTTAATGCGTATAAGGCGCAATTAGTGGATTTGTACCATCGGCACTGCGAAACAACGTTATATTTGAAGGAGAGGGATAAGATGGGGATAATTGAGTGTTCGGGAGAAATGGGGGGGGGGGTTAGGGTGGGTATCTGCATGTGAGAGCTGGATAGAATTAGTCGAGTGGTGGTCACGTTGCATAATGGTCGAAAGAACTGAGGTATTCATGAGCGGAGGAGTAGCAGAAGTGGTACTGGTCCTCGGACTGGACAATGCTGGGCCGCTGGGTGCGCAGCAGCTTCACCGTCTGGTACATATCCACGACGCCCTCGAAGCGCATTCGCTCCAACACGACGCTCAGGGTGAGGAAGACTCCGGTGCGTCCCACCCCGGCGCTGGAATGCGGGAGAGAGAGAGAGAGAGAGAAGTAGAGATGTAGGGAGTGCGAGGGGAGAAGGTTGGAGCGGATGAGAGAAAGAGAGTTGAGGGGACATGGATATGGAGAGGATAGGAGAGAAAGTAGGAGAGAGGAGATAGACGGCTGAAGAGACAAAAAGTTGAAAGTGATAAAGAGGGAGAGAGCTTAAAAAAGTCGAATTAGATAAAATATGTTAGTTATTTTCTGTATACTTTATTGTGTATTATAATTCAATGTACAATGTATATAGTTAATTATTCTATGGTATTAATCCGTGTTAAATTTGAATAAAAATGATAATAAATCTAATATTGAACCTTAATTTTGGTAATTACAGCCACAATATCTAACATATTTTAAAAATTACTCGAAAACTGTACAATAGATGAGAATGATTTATAAAATTTTATTGCGGTTATTTAGTTATAAAAATTAATCAGTTGGCTATTTAATTTTGAATCATGTTGTAGTTAATATACTTTTAAATAATGCGTTTGATATGATTTTTTAAAATAGTTAATAAATAAATAAAAAGGCATAATTGAAACGCACGCGTTGATAAATAATTAAAAATAACCGTTCAGTAAAAAAATTAACAAATACAGAAACTGTGCATTTCGGTAATCCGTGTTGACAACAGCTGTTTTGAACGGGTATAGAGGCGATCAGCCAAAATTCGCTCTCACCTGCAGTGCACGGTGATTGGGCCGTCCTGTCCGAACTGCTCCTTCGTCTTGTGCACCTGGCCGATGAAGTCGATAAATGCCTCCCCAGTCCGGGGCACCCCGTGGTCAGGCCACTCCGTGAACTGGAACTGACGTACCGTCCTCGACTGGCCATCCCGGGCGTCCGTCACCTTGAACTCGCGCAGGATGAAGTTGGGCATGTTGTACTCGACCATCGGGTCAACCACGAAGTACTGGTAGCGGGCCGAGCGCTCCGAGGGCCAGTACTGGTGACACTTGTCCTGGGGGAGGGGGGGACACAACACGGGCGCACGCATTAGAGCTCATTATCGAGAATTTCGGTGAATGTTTGCATATACTGGAGACGGACCGATTCGAGTCATATTTATATAGGAAACTGGTAGATACATTTCTTTCCTATACATATGAACAGTATTTAAGAAGTTAACAACGTATGAAATTGTAAGAGTATTCATAGAGTTAATAGAGTATTCGCTTGGTTTTTATTTTAACATCAATTTGAAAATACCAAAATGTTATGCGTTATTTACTATATAACCGTGTTTTATAGATTTTCATACATTTTTTGAAGACTCTTGTTAGTTACAAATTAATATTATTTCAGTTAATTTATTCAACTTTACTAAGGTCATCCGTGATTACACATAACTTGAGCAGTTCTAATTGATTATAAAATTAATTATTATATTTATCAAAGTAACACGAGTTAAAAAAATTATTATAAAATAAAAAGTAGTAAACAATATTAATAATCATCAGATTAATTTTATTTTGTTCAGAAATTAATATAAGCAACAATGATGTGTGCTTGATCTACATATTAATAACGCTCTAATTATTTATTCATATTATTTTTAGAATATATAGTTGGAATGAAGTATATACTGATTATAATCATACATTTATACATTATATATACATTATATATATATATACATTATAATTATACAATAATTATTGAATGAATATTATTGATTGGTTGATTGATTAGTATTGATATACTGAATGATTAATATAGGGTGTCCAGTTATGCCTTTTAAAAGAAAAACATTAAGAGTTTCTTAAAATGTAAATATGAAAAATTCATATTAAGTGTTGATTACTAAAAATATCACATTTACAGAGACAGAGAATTACAGGAACTAAACTAATTATTTTAAGCAATTTAATATCTCTTCTAAGAAAAAATTATTTGAATTACAGTCATGTGAATATTATATAATGAAAGCTATAGTTATGGAGATGTAAAAACGTTTATATTTAAAAAGTCATAAAGTTATTTACATTTTTTAAGTAGACTTATATATGTAAATTAAAAATAATGAGCTTATTTTAAATAAAGAAAAATCTATTTGAATATATCACGTTTTACATTTTATTACTTTTTTAAATGTTTTAATCACTAGTAATTAAGGATTAATTAAATTTATCAAAATTAAATCAAAATTAAAATGTATATTATAAATATAAATTAAAAAAACATAGCGAATTTTTTTGAATAATCCTTATCGAGTTTTGGAAATAAGCTCATAACTTTTTATAACAATTATTTCATAAAGCAATACTCGGAAAAGCAATAAGCGAATTGATATTATTTAATGAATTACAAAATCTTTCTTTCATTAAACATGTTTTCCTCATATATCTATATAATATATGGTGATAAATAGTTGAAGCCAAACTATTGAAGGAGGATGTAATGTAATAAAATGATATAAATATGTTACAATTTAATTTTATGAGTAAAACAAGAATAAATTATAACGATTTAAAACGAGAAATGTCGTTAACTTAACTTACTATATTCAGAATCACGAAAATGGACTGTTAAAAAAATGTGATTATTTAAAAGGAATAATTTAATTGTCATCCAAATAAAAATATCTTATTCCGAAAGAAAATGAATACTATTTTTTTATAGCTGGAAAATATAATACTGTCTCAAATTTATGACCGCCTATACTTGGCAATTAATTAAAGAATACACTAATAGACATTTTAATTTTCTAGACTTTAACACAAAACTATAATGAAGGAAACTAAAAATGTCACATTAAGGATAAAAAAAAACTCGGTCTGCTAATTATCTATTTCGCTGATGGTTGCTGGCTATGCTCAGTCTCACCCAAAACACGACAGCAGACTAAGTAGCAGACAAACGACGAGCGAGCAGCAAGGATAACATCACAATTCGTGTATCTCTGCATCAGTATAAAGACGTCATGCTGGCAAGATGGAGTGTCATGTAACCTGACAAGATAGCGTATATATATATACATACACACCAGAAGCAGGCAGCAGCAGAAGCATGACTACCCGGCGACTGAGGGACGGGGGATACAATTTTGCTCCTATATACAGCCAGCCAACGCTCGAGTCGACAACCTCTGAAGGCTTAGTGTGTTCGTGTCCTGCGTCAATGTCGAGGAGGTTTCCACTGGGAGTTTGTATCAAATATTCATTTATGAGAGCAGCGGGTAAATTGATGACTCGCGCCACCACACAAAGAGCAATATATCTGAGATGGTATGTCACCTCTGTCGTGAGCAGGCTTATTGTGTTATATATAGATTCAATAAAAAAGGGTTGTTATCAAATTAATCTCTTGTATTTCGTGTATATAGTTAAAAAATGAACTTGCGCATAACACATAAAAATACAGGTCGTTTACATCAGGTAGCCTATACGCAGTCTAAGTAGATAGTAGATATGTCGTACAATGAACTCGAATGCTATAATGGTAGGAAGCAAATAATATATATATATAACTAATTTATAACAAAAAAATTAAACTAATAACAATAAACTCATAAAGAAATAAAAGATCACCTAACAGTGTTTACTTAGACCTCATTTACTTACCAGTGTATGTAGCTCGTTGTCATCGCCCTTGCTCTGGCTAATCATGTTGATTTTGATAAACTTTGAGAGGCTGGCTTTTAATCCAACTACGCTTTCGCAGCCCTCTATTAATATGGATAACAAGCAGCTGGTCACCGAAGTTTGAAATTAAATCTGTCGAGATATAACTTTCACTGACTGAAATCAATCAATTACACCTACACGTTGTAAGACGCAATCTAATTGGCTAACACATAATAATCAAGATAGGTACCTATTTCTTTTTCCTCTTTAGTGTTCAGTTCTCGGTCTATTTATAGGCATATCAGCTGTTTGGCAAACTGTGACAGGTTGTACCTAATTATAGTTTAGCCCTACGCTCGTATGAAACAATAAGGGGTTTAAAAATTTGAGCGTGCTTACTTTTTAGGCCGCCATTTTGAGGGCATTAGGTTGCAAATTCTTTTTTTTATTTGATAGATAAATCAATGGGCAACAAATTTCATTAATATTTGTATATCTAGTATGTGGCTACTTTCCAAGATATACGCCATTTTTAAAATTTACTGATTTTGGGGTGATTGGTCACTAAAGGGTTAATGGCCATATCTCATTTAATAGTGAACCGATTTTCAAAATTATTTTTTTATTTGATTCATAATTAGGTTCTATAACTTTTATAAAAGTTATTTTTTGTTTTCGAGATATTTGCCAAATTTAAAATTTGGCCAAAATCTAAGATGGCGGCGGCCGCCATCTTGAATTCTGAGAAATGCTCAAAGTTGCAGAGTTAGCAACCAAGCTCAATTGTCTCTCCTAACCATATAGAACACATTTTCGTTAAAAAAGTTTACAGTAATTGATATTGCAGGGTTCCCTATAGGACACATAGGACCGGCAACTGGACTACTACTATACCTACTGATATACAAATCTAGCAAGTATACTCAATCAACAATCCATTTGAGATTGCACAACCAATTAAAAAACTTCTTTTTATATCGACACATCCACACAGAAGTAAAGGTTTACTGAAGTTTTTATAACATTTTACTAAAATTAACCGTCAACCGTCTAATACATATTTAATCTTATAAATGGCTTACTATTACTTTTTGTCATTTTATAGAATAATTAATGTTTTCCAAAAATCTAAAAATTCTAAATCCAAAACGTTTTCGAAAAATGCTCTATTTTAATTCATCACTTCTGACTTAGATTTCGTTTATCAAACATTATATAGTTTATGGAAACATCATTTTGGCATTACAGATGCCAATTCATTGTTTACTGATTAACTAACCCATATAATATAACATGATAGTTTCGGTACAATGGGAAGTTACTATATAATGGAGTTTAAGAAAATGAAAGTCAAAGAAAAATAAATAAATAAATAAATAATCTGTAACATAGTTTAGTTGAGTTCGCGGATTTCTATATATGACGTCGTGCCGAACACTTAAAGCTTACGACACTTAATCTAAAGTCTAAAATTAACCTCAAATAACAAAAGTAAAGTTTTGTAAAATTACTAGGTGGTATAGGCTAGTAATAGTATCGTGAGTTTCTATAACATTTCCCACTTTGGACGCTAACTAGTCCACATGTTAATGAAGTAAGGAAGGAGAGCTGTGTTGCCATCGTATCTGAATGCCTGTCCAATATTTGTAGATGTTTTCTGAGTGTTTAACATTTCTTTTATTGCTTCCCCAAAGTAAGTCTTTTATAAAGTAAATCAAAATTTAAACCTAAAATCAGCTTAAATTATCCAAACCCGCTTTTTAATTTCAGTATTATTTTTTATGATTTTGTCTTCAGCTCCAATAGTGTATTTTTAACAGCTTTGATCTGATAATGTTATAGATGCTTTTATTTATTAAACAAGAGGTATATACTTAAAACGACCATTTAAAAAAATAACTGATCATAATGAACGAGTTTATTTTTATTCGAACGACTATTTTACAGAATATATTATTTAGTTATACATTTCTTTTTGCACGAATATTAATATAGAAATAACGTTAATATGTTTAAAGAAACGCCTCTCGTCTCTCACTATATACTAATAAACCTTAAAAACGGACTATGCTTGTCAATAATTTAGTCAATAATGTAGCGATTTGAACCATTTTAATCGATAATAATTTATTAAAAAATATATTTATTCTAAAGGAATAACATTATTATGACGCTATTTTCTTTCAGATACTTGTGAAATTATTGCTGATAGTGCGCGTAAATTATTGAGGGTATAAGAGTAATTATTACTTATCGATCAAGAGGTGGTGATGGTTCATTCTACAATGATTTAATGAGGTATAGTGACTTTTATATTATGAAAAATAATTTCCTATTTCTATAAAAACAAGTTTTATTATACACATTTCTATATGTATTTTTTATAGCTAATATATCACTCCAAAATAAATAGCCTGATGATTACTAGTATAAATTTTATCCAAGTGATAAGCGCTATTATTAAAGACTATTGGTCCAAATTATTTGAGGTATACAGATCGAATAGATATAGTATTTATTGATGTATAGTATTGGCGAGTAGAAATGGAGGTAGAAGAAAAATGCTCAAAGAAGCCCACGTTTAAGTTATAATAAACCCATGACATAATATGTTATGACAATCTTGCAAAGGTCTTTAAAAAAATAATGTGACATTTATTTTAGTTTCAAAATTCTCTAAACAGGAATAATATTTTACACATGCCTAGCTACTTATAATTTATAGTTATCAATATTATGATTATAAAATATGTTTAAGTTATTTAATCATGATTTATTATTTCAGCCCGTAAACAAAAACTATTTCAAAAAAACGAAAAACAGAAGTAATTCTAAGGGAATCATAAATAATGTTTCCCAGTTATACAACCTACTACCCCAAGCCTATCTCAGGAAAATAGGTCAGGATAAAATATCAAAAATTTTAACGAAATTTCTGACCTTTTAAATATAGTTTATATTGAACGAGGCACTTGATGTCTGCGACAGATGCTGGTTACAGCGGTTGTCCGCGCGAGATTTAATGCAACTGAACCACTAACAAGAGTATCATTTTCTAATTGAGAAGAAAGCAGACCCACTTTTAGGATTCCGGAGTTTCATATGCTTGCTGTAAATACACCATATTTAAATTGGGAACATTGTCTGCATGGATTTACGAAAAATATAGTTGAAACATATTGGAAGTCGAGCCAAACTTGTTTCACTTGAAAAAAAATATATAAGTTTTCTGAAAAAATATTGATATTGTCATTAATAATTATAAGTAAATAAGGTTTATCTTCGGATAATATCTCTTCACATTGTCCCACACAGTTTTAATGACATTATTTGTGAAATATGAGGCGACAGTCAAAAGGATCGCTTTTGGTCGGCAGATCAAAGATAAATAATGTCTTAATAACTCATTCAACAATTCATTCGGATAGTATATTCGATTTTGTTATTTGAGTTTTTCAATAGAATCAATAAATCCGTTTAGACAGTGACAATAAAATGTATAGATATTAATAATTTTCATTAAAATTATGAAGTTAGTTGAAACTTGTCAGAATCCTAACCGATGCTATGTAGGATAATATTTATTTTTAATTAGAAATAAATTATATAATAATATTATTGTTTATTAAGTATAAATATATATAAGTTATCTAAAAATGAAAGCGCTATAGATAGTATGTGTATTAAAATGTATGTCTCACAGAAATTCGTATTGATAATTATTCATACAAGTAACATGCAAAAAATGCTTATAATTAATTTATTAACAAAACTTCTAGGAAGATTTTGAGAAAGATCCAATGATCCAAGAGATTGAATATATTAATAGAAAAAACTATGGAAATATCCATTGATCAAAATAATTAGTTTTGAACACGTTCAATGTATTGATACATTTTGTATGAATATATAGAATGAAAAATGTTTCTTTCACTTCAAATAAAATCAAAATATAGTTAAACATAAATTAATACGAGTAAAACATTTTTTGTCATGAACCTTGTTGGAATATAAGTAATTCTCGGCAATTACACAATGAGTCTATTTTTTATGCAAATAAAGAGATAAACTGAAGGAATCCTTATAAGTTCACTGATTCACGGGAACAAAGGTTCTATGTTTGTTGTGGTATGGCATTTGGAAGAACCGCATCGCTCTATAGGACCTTGTGAATGTTGTAACACTGCAATCATAAGATGCCTACTTGCGTATGCTAAACAAAGAAGCAAACTCACCTGGAGCCTGTTTCACCTGTGATAAGAAATTTCTTATACTTATGTTCTTATCTTATGTTCTTATACTTATGTTCTGTTTCACCCTTATCATAAGATTATAAGAAATTTCTTATATTCTTATAAAATTCACTAGAAGATAAGAAATTTCATATATTCTTATAAAATATACTAAAAGATAAGAAATGTTATGTTCTCATGAATATTATTAAGTTTACATAAAAAATATGAAATAGTAAAAGTCTAATGCTGATCCAATGAGTGTACATTACATAAAA